>JAVQJG010127066.1:0-11578 GCA_036024015.1 Craterocephalus amniculus | reverse complement strand
ACAGTATAATTTTCTGGTGAAACAAATTTCTTAAGATCTGAATGAGGTCTAATGGATTTCCATTGCATTAAATAAAATCGTACCTACTGCTCAAAATCCTCTGCTGTTGACTTGACTGTGACCAAAGCTGTTGTGTCGACAGAGCAGGGTTGTTTCCTTTAGATGTGTGAGAAACCACACACACAATCAGTTGACCGAGTGGTTTCTCAACACTTCCATCCTCCTTTAATAATTTCAGTACTGCATTCTGAGGTCTCGAACTTCAATGCATCTTCTATTCGTTTGAAGGTAATAGTTATGATGATTTGATACATTTTTGTGTTTCATATATTTCATATACCTCATAGGAAATTATTTTAGTCTTAACTAAAGATCTTAGATATTACTATTTAATAAGAGAGTAAACAATACATCAGTCTACACTGATTCTGTATTCAATGCTATTCCCCTGCTATCAGCCTTCAATCGAGCTGTTTTTATGGGTTTGAATAACAGAAATGGAACATGTTAGTTTTCTTTCTTGTGAAAGATTAAAAAAGGAAGTTTATTACAGATACATGGTCTTTTATGAGAGTTTTCTGTTCTGTTTTTTCCCAAATTTCTACACCCATTCATTCTAACTGTTGCCTTTCCCTGCAGCAAAAGACAAGGCGTACCCTGGACAGGCTGCTAGCTCAGAGACAAGCAGCAACTCACACTTCCACTCACTCCAAGGAAAAATGTACTTTAACCAGTTATTGTAACATGTATGTCTTTGGACTGTGGGAGGAACCCAAGCATACACAGAAAAACATGATAACTCCACACAGAAAGAAGTGAGGCAGTGATGTCAACCACAAAGTCACCCAGCCTCAATTCTTTCTGAGAATTAAAGGTATTTCTCTTAATTGACAGCCGCGTGATAATCCCCATATACAGGAAAAACGCAGAAATATAAATAAATAACCCGCAGCACTGACACCTCTTTTGACCTACAGTAATGTTTCTCTTGAAGTGGATGTCTCTTAATATACTGAAAACAACAGCTGCTGTAGGTTGCAACGCTATCCTTACTGACTGAGTTAGCACTCCGTGCTTCTCCTGCTTCATCAATTCGTAATCACTGAGTTGGATACATCTGTCCACAAAATTCTGTGTTTCTCTTGACTGTGAGGAAGCAGTAGCAGGAGCAGCAGCTGGAAGAAGAAATGCAGATGGTGAAGTTAATCCGGTTGGACAATGATACAATGAGTGAGGAGGACAGCTTCTTTAACACAATAGCAGATTTCTGATGATAAAACTGCATTTCAAGAGGAAAACACAGAAATGATGGAATATGAAAAAAAGATTTTTTTTCTAAATGGACTTTTCTCCTCATTTTTTCTTTGGTTGGGCTTTAAAGAGTTAAGGAAACAATGCTGACAGTAGACAGATCTGCTCAGATCTATATACCAGTTTCTTGTCCAAAATAAATCTTTTGGTGCGTGATGAGACAAGCATACACATATTCATGCACTAAAGAACTGCGATTGTTTCTATAAATAGCTACTGTTTTCTATTTATTTTATTTACTGAGTTTATCACAGCCAGACCGAACATCTTGAAAAACCTTTATTTAGCAAAAATCCTGATGAAAAGGGTTTTATGAATAAAGTTTTTTTTACTCGATATAATAATATTAGTATTTCTACACTTGTGAGCAGCAGCTGCAAACTGAACATATAGGGGGGATTAGCACTCTGACCACTGAGATTCACCACATTTTACCACATAAATAAACTGTTAAAGAGCTAATTAAACCATTATAACATGTCAGCATCTAAAATCATAAAGAAAAAACATTTCTCCCTTCCCCTTTTTGTTATCTGCAATCATCATAATAAAAAAGTAATTTCACAGTGTGTTTGTTAGAAAAACCGACACATTGTAATCCTGAACCACATGAAGCTCTCTGACAAATTAGGAAATATTAGATTGCTTATCTGACCTACTTAGATGCATTTCAGCAAAATCACTTTCCCAGACCTGCTGGTGCCCTGCAGATTAAATTTCCTAATGAAGGCTGAGGTTATAAATAATCAAGCACAAATACAATGAACAGGTGTAGACTTTCTCTGAGAGATCCCCTCTAGGGAAACATAGCTTCATCTTTTATTCTGCCAAGGATGATTCAGATGCTGATTTAATATTTACATAATGGTTGCAAAGGCTTGACTTTCTTTTACCATCTACTCTGGGATAAAACATATTTTGATACTTAACCTACTCTGGATTAGTACTGTACACAGAGATGGCTCTTTGTCAGCAGCATCTGAAACTTTAACATGCTAAGTGTGGTGTCACAATAAGAATAAAATGATTTGTTTTTCCACTCAGAACTGTTTCTGAAGGTCTTCTGCATCTTGATGTAGCAACCTCTCGTTTAACTCCTCCAGCAGCGAAGGAACTTTATCTAACGTAAGTGTTAGACTTGTGAAAAAAAACTTCAGTTTTCGTGTCCAGAATAGAAACTTCATCAGTATTCAGTGTTGTGAGGCCAGAGTCTTTCCATCCTGTTTCCTTGCATGTTCTTCTTTTAACTGTGGAATTGGTTTCAGCCAAATAATTTCTGCAGATCAGTCACTGCAGCAAGGTTTGATCTTTGTTCACCGTTACTGTTTAGTTTTGTGACATAAAGCTGTGGCAAAACTTTCTCAGGGATGTCAGTTTGCAGTATAGACTAAGTGTTAACGGACTACAGCTCTCAGGGCTGTACTTGTTAACAGAGTTCACACATCATATTGCTCTGATCAAAGATAGCTGAGGGGAAGAAAGTAGGTATGTGAGGAAGGATCTGACCAAAGTTCTTCTTGTTAAGTATTTCTGACACATCTCATCTCATGTTTTCCATCTTTTCTGTCTTTAATTAATGTTATTTATGTAAAATGACCCGTTGCTCTAAATATAGAGTTACAATATAAATGTGCAATTTTTGTATCATAATTTCAGATGTGTAAACTTTTATGACAGTATTTATCACTTGCACACAAGGAAAACGCCTTAAGTGTCTGATAGCTGGTTTAATTCACAGTTCAAAAGGAAGCTGTTTGAAAATAAATGCTCATTGCAGTAAAATCTTTACATGATTTCATTTTAAATAAAATAATAATAATAATAATGCTTTGTATTACATGAAACTTCTTGCATGGAGGATAACTGGTAATGGATCTTCTGTCAAGATCTTCACACATTTTATAAGATTCTTCACTTTTACATGGCTGTAAATTGTGAGGTTGGACAAAGAGCATGAGAAGGTTTAAAAATCTAAAAATACATATCCCGTAGGAACAATAACTGAATATAGAAGAACAAGCTTTGCTGAAAATATTTATTTATTTATCTATATAAGCAATAAAAAATTGAAAATGTTAAGCACCTTGCATGTTAAGAGTGATATAAAAAATACAGAACACTAGCTTTGCAGTCATTCCAACATGGTCAGGCCATGCAAATGCTAACTGCACATAAAAGCTTGAAAAAAAAGGGAAGTGGGGAGAAGCAGAACATAATGAACCCAACCCCAATTCCAATAATAATAATAACAGTAACAATAACAACAACAACAATAATGACATGGCTAATTAACGTCCCGGAACCACTGACTCAGAAGTGTGTCTAATCAGTTCCAGATGATCTTTAATAGTAGATCTTTAAGTTATGTATGTAGAATTTAGTCTTACAAACTGTGTTTCCAGTCTAAGGACTTTTATATTCTTCTTATATTCACAGTTTGATAGAGTTTTGAAAAATGACATGGTTAAGTTTATTACAAAAAAGGTTCAAGTTTGGGGTTAACCCTGTAAGATCTACAGAAAGGGTCTGGGGGGAAAGGCAAGGTAATCTTTTGTCAGTGAAGCTAACATTCAGCCTTAGATTAAATAACTAAACGTGCCCCTAAGGTTACACATACAAGATTTTATATTATCTGTCTATGAGATGATTAGATAAGAAGCATCTAAGTGGTGTTTGGGCTGTAAAACTACAATGCTCCCCCACCTCCCAACCCAGATTCCTGTTTTAAATTTTTCTGTCTGTTAAGTGTCCTTATATAAGAGTGAACTAAGGATGTTTGGTTCCTAGCATTTTGAAGAAATGAAAGTTTAGGTTTCTTTTGTCTCTTCACATCATTGCTGCAACTCAGCACTTCTCATTGTGTCTCACTCAGATTTGCATTGCTAAATGACCAAAGCTTCTTTGCTTTTCCAATTGCAGTTTTTCACAGTCTCTTTGGGGGTATTTCTTACAACAGAATCAACATTTGCACAGCAGTTAGTGTGTTCTTACAAACCGAACAAACTACACAACTTGGTTGATGACCTACAAAAGTGTTTCACTTACTAAAAATAGCAAAAGTAAGTATTTCAGTGAAACTGTCAGAGCCATCAAAATGAAAAGTCGTGAGTACAAACATGGCACTCAAACGGCTCAGTCAGGTTTTCATTCTGATCTGTAAGGTTTTTGAATGCGAAAAAGTCCAATCTTGGAGACACAACCTGAAAATGCCCAAGAAATCACTACACACTGGACATAGAGCCATTCGAAAACTATAGTAAAGCTACAGGTTAGTGTTTTTAGTGGTAACTAATGACATTTGATTTACTTTTTACTTGCTCTTTGCCATCGTATAGTAATTTGTTCACAACATTATAAAGCAAAACAAACAAAAATACACTTCAGTCACTTCTACAGAGCAAACTGAAACTAGCAACCCTTGGTAAGAGGGCACAGCTGTAAACAACATATACTGTAACAGTACATACAAATAAATCACTTTTGTACATCAGGATACTCCTGACTATCTGGCCACATATTTTCATCCACGTCATATTGGATATCATCCCTTGCGATGCAGCGAGGAAAGTATCTTTTAGAGTGAGGAATCCACCCTCTGCAGGACTCTGCTGTGACCTCATTGCATCCTGCATCCATGGATCAGGTAGGAGAGTTGTTTAATCTAGGAAATATTTAAACGAAATTCTATAAAGAAAATGAAATGCTGAAATGAGGATTATTAACTTTATAGGGACTGATTGGGGGCTGTTGTAAGTATAGCCTATTTTAACTGATATGACCAAATCAAATGATAATGTCATGGAATAGTAGAGAATTGTATGAAAGCAAAGCCTTTGCAATCTGATCAAAGAAATGCTACTCTGATGTGCACAGATGACTATTTGTTGTGGAGTTTGAACTAATAAGTTATGAGAATGTTAATTCTTAAGTGAGAAATGCAGCAGACTGAAAATACCTGTAATACAGTGAAGAATAATGAATAAGATTTTCATTGCACATGTATAGATCCAGATTTCTGAAACATCTTAGATATAAAAGAGTAACTTGGACTTTCTGATGTTTAACTTTGAATACTTTGAGCATTTTGCTGCAGTACTCTCTTCCCTGCTGTAGTTTAATGGAGGGTCTTCAGGTTCCACTCCTGCTTGCCAGTGTAACATTTGAATCATATTTTCAAGTAACTTGAGTATTATTGCTACTTTACTGCTGACTGCTTGAAACCCATTATTGAGATTAAAGTGATGCAGAGATGTACCATTCAACACCATAAATCAGCTTACCTAAGATCCACGGCTACAGTGGAGATTAAAGTGGGCTGACTTTTTGAATCCCAGAACCAGAAATAGATTGTAATCGTGTGTTGAAACAATCTCCGAAACAGAAGTGCACCATCAACCTCAGGAAGTAAGAATGTATTTGGCAACAGGACATTGCTGTTCTGATTGATATTATTAGAACTAGCGTCATTAAGGGTCTATTAGACGAAATGCTAACGTCTTGTCATTCTTGCTCAGCTCTGCATAAAGTGACAAGAAGTTACACACCACATATAGCTAACTTAGAGCTTGTTTGTCTTGCATTCTTGCATTTAATGTGTGTATAAAACATTCATGGTTTTCAGTTTTGTCTGTGATCTTGGTTTATATTGCGCATTAATGTGCCCTCCCTGTCTGTAATATAAATTCTTTTACTGTTCATCTCAGTCTCTAAGTTGTATCTAAAGTACAGCTTTTAATTTATTGTTGTTGCCTCTAGTGTTAAAACAAAGAACTGAACATTTGGTAGATTTTTGCTCTTTGGTGCCGCCTAGCAAAGGCTAATTCAGCATCTGGTTTGTATTCTGTCTCTTTTCTGAGCTCTCTCAGGCAAGAAATGCCAGCCCAATGTTGACTTGTCCTATCTTTTGTTATTTTCTCTTTTTTGTTTTCTCACCTCTTCTGATAATGTCCTCTTGTTTTTGTTGTTGTTGAATCAGTCATGTTGAGCTTCCAAATGTTTACTGTGCATTGATATGCAGTTGTTGGCATGTGATGTGCTGCTCTACATGAACAGTATATTAAGTGGGCCCATGTTCCATTTTCTAAAGAAACCCACCACATATGTAAGAGGAAAGAACCATCTAAGCTCTAAATGTCATTGCTCATTATGTACCGCTTGTTGTCCATCATTTCAAGACTTACACACTCAATTTCACACATGCTTGATTAAAGGTTTGGGTAAAAGAGATATCTTTGTGAATTGTAATAGAATAGAATCCCTATTTTTATATAAGCTGGTGTCATAAATACAAATTTGACATTTGATGATTAATTGTTAAGCCCTTTTCTAAAAACATTGTGACACCAGGGTGGAATATTAAAATGTCTTGATAAATTTACACATAAATATTACTGTGTGGATCTATCTCACATCCGTTCCAGCTAATTAAAGCTTAAATAGAAAATCTGCAACCTTAGTGGTCCAGGCAATTACCTAATCCAGTTTCACTGATGACAACAGAAACATTGACTGATTGATTTCCTTTCTGTGTTGTGATAATTACTATTGACAGTAGTTGTGTTTGAATTAGGACAGTGACTTGATGTGTAGAAGAGAAAACAAAAATCTTTGGTGTCATAGGTTTTGTATTTTTTGTGTTTCGCACATGAGACCACACCATACAAAACTCAGATAACTGCATGTATAACTGAGTCGCCCACTTCTCACAGTTTAATGTCAGCTTAATGGAAAGTCGTGTAGTGGACAAATTGTCGGTGACACCACAAACCTGATAATATGGTTGCTGAAAGATTTGGATGTACAACAAGATATAAGGAAGAAATTCATTTCCATCTGTCATAGCTGTAATTTGTTCGTTTTACTGTTCAAGGCCTTCAGATATTAGCATGCTATTATAATTACATGAACCTGAAGTATGAGGGAAATTGGTAAACCAGACACTCATTTATCTTCTAGACTGCAATGAAACAATATTCAGCAGTATAAAGTGAGAAGAAGATTAATCAAAAGATAAGTTGACTTGGCGGCGGATGCTGGACGTTTGAACTTTTTATCAGCTGGTGACAAATCCAAGTAAATCTTGTGGTACTTTATTGATTCAGGTATTGTATATCTAAAGCAGGCATGGAAGTTAATTACATAGAGCACTTTAAGAAAATTGAATTGAGATCAAAAGAAGTTCCAGTCATGATCGGGTGTTGTGTCTCGTTGATTTAAGAGACATATATTCAGACAAGATATATACATAATCCCTGCTCTCAAGGGGATTACATTTGGCTGTTGGCCAGCAATAATATGTATTATGCACAGATGGATCAGAATGGCTGAAAAATCTTTACATTAACAGGCTTTATCCAGCCCACGGGCGGAGATGAGAGATGCATCCGCTTTTAATCTAAATAAGAACATGTACAACAGTAGCGCATTACTACCACACACACACACTTTTCAGGAATCAAACAAAAGAGGAATGCTTGAAAGCACAGAAAAGAGGAATATTTGACCTCTAAGTTTAAATGGAAAACTCATTTTTAATGTGGAGTTTAAACTAATTAACTTATCCAGATGGATAGTAATATGTTTGACATCTATTTACTAAACCAGCTTTATCATATTAGACCATGTGTCTGTCAGCATAGATGTTAAAACGCATTGTTGTACCACTATCCTCTGTGCTCAGGGATGAAGTAAAACTGTTATATTCACAGTAAATCTCGTTTTGCGATCTGCAACTCAAGCATGCACTGCTGAAAAATCTCTCTGTGTATGTGTTCACATGATAATATCACCATATGTCTTCCTTGTGGAGGACACTCAGAAAGACAAAGGAAATTCAAGATCCTAGTGACTAAGAAAATGAAGCTGTCAGCACATTTACTTTTACTGCTAAGTGGGTGCATGAGTCTAAAATCTATTATACCTAAAACTATTTATTAGAAAATAAGCTTGCAGGATGAGATTAAAGTCACAGGATTTAGCAAAACTGTCATAAACAGCATAGCTATGATTAGCCCAAGCTGCTTTTAAATCCATTTAGAGTGGTCAGACGGACCTTTTAGCACTGATTAGTCAGTCAGCAACTGTGATCCATGAAATGACCTGAACCCATGATCACTTACTTCTGCTTTTAGTGAAAGTATCACATTAATTTGTTGCTCTTCCACTATGAGGATACAATGTAAAAGCAATGTCAATCTGTGAGTCTTTACAGTATAAATCCATATAAACACTGATATGCTTAATAGATTTGATTAAGGTCTTATGGGAAACTTAGTTCAGTTTGCCTGTGTACTCTAGTCAGTTTGTTCAGGGAAGCGTGCAGAAAATGCAGCTCTGGCACCCCTCATCCGACATGAAGAACTTGCAAATATGAAGCTGGAGGGAATGGATGGAAAGGAAGGTGCTGCTGGCAATTTGTTTTTGTTTAATGTGGAGAAATCACCCTCCAGATGGGATCCTATTATGATTACCATATGGGACCACAATGATTTATCGGATGCTGCTGGATGCCTCTGTGGCTCCAAAAACATCTGCCAGCAATACACACTGATCACTCTATCATGTACGAAGCATATGACAAAATGTTCTTTTTTTAATCCCATCCAGATTTATTTATGTTTAGTGTAAAATAAATATTGAGCACAAATGTTTTTGTGCAAATCGCAGAGAGGTTGCACCAGCACACCGGGTACAAGTGGGCAAAACATTACCATGCAGCAACATGCTAAACTGATTATGAATCACATTCAATGATTACCTGCATGGCCACCCTCTTTGTATAATGTTTACACATGTTGTTACATAAAGTATGTAAGTTAACAGTCATGGCATCAACTTTTTAGAAATTTTGACCATAAACATAAGTTAAATTTGCAATTTGGTTTTCAAAAAGTTACCAGGCTTTGTATCATTGAATAAAATCCTAGTGGAAGCTCTTTTCAATCTGAATTGTTCTATTTTCTCCCAAATTTCACAAATCCAACATCAGAAGAAAACTAAACAACAGTGATGTGCAAGCCAGGGCTGCAAAAAGCGACAGCTTTAAAAATAAATCAGTGAAGACCTTTTGCTGTGGGCAACATGGAGAATTGGTGCACCTATAGGCCTTTTGGTTCTAATGGAAATTGCTACGCAGGTTCCGACATGTTCAGTAATAATCTGGGTCTCTTAGAATGCATCTGATTCGCAATCCCACATGGAAAAAAACCTTCTGAATCATTGCAGCCTATTTTTAAGATAAATGTTGGTACATCTGTAAGTGAACTGCTTCTACACAGAAAGTGACTCACACAGCAAAACGACAGCCCTAAAAGAAGAAGTTGTTTGACCAAAGAGTGGGTAAAGAACAACAGAGCCATTGTCAAAGTCCTGACCTTTGTTCAAACTGTGGAAGACCTGGGGCTGGGGACGACTGATCAACTGGTACCCGTCATTTTAAGTTGCAATTGTTTCTACAAAACCACAGTCTCACTCAGGCAGACCTTTCTCTGCAAATTCTTTCAGTATGCAGGTTGACAGCTTGCAGGCTGATGTTTACCACTGCAGGAAGAGTTGAGAAAACTGAAATATGCAGCGAGCAGAAACAGGGGAATTGCTTTCTTTTCAAAACAAGTGGACTTTTGATATAACTATAATAGTGCCTGGCATCCAGTAAGTCCAATGCTACATACTAAAAGCAAATATTTTCATTGTTTTGCCCAGAGGTGACTCAATTTCCTCTGTAGGTGAAATAAGAACTTTATTTTAGAGTTTGTTTTGAGCCATACTCATGAAGACATAAAGACTATATGGGACACCACCAAACCGCGGATATACAAGGAAAACATTATCGACTGCTTACTAAGACAAAGACAGGATAAGTGTTGTCTGAAAATCGTGTATAATACTTGAGTGAGGCCCACAGAAAAAAGCTTAGTGAGCATTTTTTCCACAACGACTGTGATTAGTTTAATCTGTCAAAATCCTGAGATTTGTTTGCTAAATCTCAGAAACACAGCTGATGGCAAATAATCTTAGGGGCAAGAATAAACACCATTATCCATTGGAAATGTGTTGGATTTCATTTGGGAATAAGAAAATATTGTTTTACATTGTACATGCACATTGCCAAAAAAAAACAACAGCTACTGATCACTTTCAAGGGGAAGAAAATAATGAGTAACTCCTGAATCATTGTTGCACTCTCAGAGATGTCAGCTCACACACTCACCTTTCTGAACAGAACAAGCCAGTGTGGAGGTGAAATAATAAGTGAAACAGCAAGAAGTGCCTGAGGGTGGTCTGTGGTAATGGTTGCCCTACTGTGGACAGCCAATTATTTCAGTCTGCTGTCTTTCCAGCAGATCATTTACTCTCAACTCACCTGTTAGACCGACTGAGGCCTTTAAGCCGGTGACATGCTGGCACATTAGACACGGCCTGAGAGAGAGCATCTGTAGGATAAAGGCATATGCCAAGTACATCAGTTCTACCAGCAGAACCAAAGATCAGTCAGACAAACCTGCTCCAGAACAAATCAGTTTCCCTCACACCTAACACGTCTTTGTGAAAGGAGTCCTTTGTGAAAATGAGAAAAAGGACAGACAGATAGGAGTGTAAGCCGAATAAATCATTGGAGTCTCTCCAGGCTTCAGGCAATATGTCATAAGCAAAAAGCTTCCGCTTTCCTTACTTTTGATATATTAACTACACAACCATTGGAAATATAAATTATCCACCATTCCCTTGGTAGTCACCTTGCTGGCAGCTAAGTGTCTGAGAGATATTTGTTCAGTCAGGTACGGTTCTCTGCAAAGTCTTTGTGAAGTGTATTTTATTTAAGGAAAAGAGTGTGTGAAGAACTAGCAGCTAAGGCACGATGTTATTTCTGCAATCTGTGATGCTTCCACATAATTCTTGGCAGCCAAAAACGTAACCTCCCGACATGTTTTTACAGGACTTGCTGTATTGAGATGAAGCGTAAAGGAGAGGGAGAGATAAAACACCAGCTTGTGTGATAATAATACACAATGTGCTAAAAAAAAAAAAAATCAGCATTGCATTATTTAGCATGCAAAGGATGGGTCATCGTACTTAAGTGTTTAGACAAATATTTGTAATTTATCTAAAAAGTACAAATTAAAACAGCCAGGTATTAAATTTCATTTTTTTGTATGGAAAAAACATGAAACAGTGACAAAAAAAATATCAAACCGTGACACTTACGTATCCAATCAAACCGAATGTTGTGTATTGTTGCATATGTATTGTTTTATGTAAGTATATATAT
>JAVQJG010127064.1:0-19006 GCA_036024015.1 Craterocephalus amniculus | reverse complement strand
AGGCTAGTTATTGTGATAGCCTACTAAGCCCCTTATAACAAGGACAAAGATTGTTTCTTCATGATTTATTTACTTATATATACATCTTCCATCCAGAAACAGCTAAATAAAGGCCCGCTTTACTGTACATATAAAAACATAGAATCAGTAAGCTCATATTACTGATAAAGCCATGCACAGCCTAACTGCAATAAGTTACATCTCTCACACACTCACAGATCTATGGAGTCTTTTTGGTGTATGCAGCAGCATGACTCCCACGCTATTTCAGCTGTCTGAAGAGAGAAGAAAAATAACTTAACAAGTAAATGTCTTGGAAAACATTAAAAGGACAAAGATGAATGTATCCCATTCGAAAATAATTTTGAGCATCAAAATTATACATCCAATGTGAAAAAGAAAAAAACTAGAAAAACAAAAGATGTTTCTAAGGCAGCAACCGTTTAATCGGTTTTCTTTCCAGCAGTCAGCTTGTCGGCGTGCAGAGCAAAGGTCTCAGCCACAATTAGAGGGAAAACCAAAGAGGCGTCTGCATACACCTGGAAACCAAGAACAGACTGTGTTAACAACCAAAAATTAACACTGCTGATATTGTTTACCATGTTACATTTAAGGAACACATACAATTTTTTTTTTTTAAACATAGGCATTTTAGGTATTTAATGTTTGGCGTTTGATTCCAACAGCACAAACACTGAGCAAATGGCACCACCTTGAGGCCAAGGCAGGGTTCTGATCACAGGTCCAATTTTGAGATAAAAATGTTCTGCTTCATATATTACTTAGAATTAAATGCTTCTAAAACTAACAATAACTATGACTATAAGACTAATAAAAGGTTTTGTGTGGTTTTCATCAGTAAATAAAATCTAACTGAAAGTTACAACATTTACCATGTTTCAAATAACGATCCTAAAACATCCTGTCAAATGGCTGCAACACCCAGTTACATGTTACATCGTGTTTCCTATTTTACAATGCTAAATGCCTATTAAAATCATATCATGTGACGTCATCTGGGAAAGTATTCAAAATGATGCAGAACAAAGCAGAAGCGTGGTCAAAATCCAATAATTACAAATAATTTCTATAAACAAAATGATCATAAAGTTTATATTACTCTCACTGATCGTAGTTAGATATGATGATGAGATAAATATCAGTACCTTAACAGGTTTGGCATCTGTTCTGATTTTGCCCCAGGATATAGCCTCATCAGGTCTGGCCCCAGAGTCGGAGCCATCAAACTCCTGCCCGGTATTTACAAACACTGCGTAGTCAGCTCCATTCCTCTGGAGGGATTATAAAGACAAACGACATGTCATGACAGGAAAACTGTCTTTTTTATATCCTCTGCTGCCTCAGTCTTCATTACGAGAAGCTTCGAACTTACAAGGGCATGACAAGCTCTTGAGGAACAGCATTAGGGCCCCTTAGTAAAGTAGAAATAATGGAGCTGAAATGTAAAAAAACTTTAAATGCTGAATATTTGTTTAAGTACTGTAAAGCTCTGACTGATGCTTAGTTAGAAATGTTATCATCATTCCCCATGAGGGAGTAATATGGCAAAAATACTTAAATCATATAGACAAAGGACTTGCCTCATGTTTTACCCCCTCAAATACATAGATTAATGTACACAATGAGTCAATTGCACAATAATTATAGGTTCAAATCTTACCAACACCGTCCACTGAGGTTTTACACAAACAAAACTGTATACATGTATGTCTACAAAATTCCATTAAACACAAATTAACTGTATGATACACATGAGCTTATTTGCCATTTGTGAATTCCGAGTAACGCATTTGATAATATTGTGTGGAGATTTACAGAAAAAAAGAAGATTGAATACATTTTAAGTGAAGTATGAGAAATTTGAAATGATAGAAAACTGTGAAAAACTGTTGTGTCAGCGCTGCAGCTTCATTTAGATGTTTACTTTGACAGCCAAAAACAAAATTACGAATTTACCTTAAAGCTACACTTCTGTAAATGCACTTAATTATATCTATTTCCCTTATCAAGATGTTGTTGAACAGTAGATTTAACCTCATGTGAGATCATGTGTGGGTGTAGTAAATAAACATCAAAGATGGGAGTTACCATGAGATTAGCATTGGCTATATGATGTTTAACCAGCCCTCCTCCCAGGATGATCATTCCTGTCTTCTTGGCAAAAACCGCTCGACTGTTCAACCTGCGAATATCTGAAATAAAGACATCGTGATATGACAACTGCGCAACAAAATTGCTTTATCCTTTATTCTGCAAAGGGGAAGCTGTTCATACCTTCAACTATGTCCAAAATCAAGCCAGGATTCTTATATGAGTGGAAGTAGATCATGTCACCTAGAGACCCGTCAGTAAGAGCAGGGCTGAACACTGGGATGTTATTCTGAAAGAGGATATAAGGATTTATTCATTCATTCATAAAAACATGCAAAGTTAAAGAAGCCAATGAAGATGAGATAAACTGATCAAGTCAAACAATCACAACAAATGTTTACAGAGATTGCAGATGAAGCAAAACTGAACCAAACAGCTGATCAGTTATAGTTTATATTACTGACATTACTCAAGACGTACCTTGTATGCCCAGTAGTAGACAGAGTCAGGATTATTAATCTCCTTCCCAAGACGATGGATCATTTTGGAGGGAGTCCAGTGGATGCCCTGAAATAATATAAAGTGAGACTTAAACTTAAATCATACCTGCTGCACAACACTGCATATCCACATGTTAAGACCTCTCTGCTATATCATGATCTTAGGTTGGGATCATGTGACAACGCTCACCTCTGTGTTCTGCTCCAACAACATCTGGTCCAGGATGGGCATCAGCCAGTCTTCAAATTTACAGTAATTATCATTGGGAACCAGCAGATTCCCGATTCTGCAGACGGCGAGGACAGACGGGGGGAGGAGGAGGAGAGAGGTGATGATATCTGCTTACAATTAAATTTGTTTTCAAAACTGTTCATTTTATGTAATAAATACATTTTATTTGTTTATTAATGTAACAAATAAATACAATGAACAGTTTGCAAAAGTTCTTTTATTTATGATTTTGTGCAGACTACTCAAAAAAAAAAGCCTGGTCTGAATACATGTTTACAAAATGATGCAAATAAAGAGGTAACTTTTCCTTCAGTATGTTGTGGTTCCTAACCGATTGCAAAGATAACAAAAACATGCAAAGAAACTAAAAACTGTTTGGGCAACAAACTTAAAAGAACCTCAAAGTGATGATCTCCAGCATGTGACTACCTGTGGACTTTCCCTTATCAAGTCCAGACAAAGGGGTAAATTGTAACGTTAATAGTGCGTGGCGGCTGATAAGCCTGATGATCGGCCACATGCTATCAACCGTTTCTATCGCTGCAGAAAAATGTCAGCCTGAAATCGCAGTATCACCGCCTCATCGCTGTCCAATTCTAAACTTTTTTTTTCTGCTGCAGGTTTGTGTAAGCATGTTTGTGACAGTCAGTTAGGCAGCTGAAACACTAAAATTGCATTAAAACCCACTAAATGTAACAAGAAAGAATCAACATTTGTTACAGAAGTCAATTTTGAGCAAAAAGCCAATAAACTGACACCCATATGAAGTACTCCTATATCCCTTATGTTTAATAATTGACATCTTTCTCATTCAGCGAGCTTTTGTGTGGCATTAAGTTAAAATGAGCCTGGAGCGAGCACTGATGTAAGCCTGAAAGCCATAAATTATAACAATTATATGTTCTTTGACGCATCATCTGAAAGATATGAGTGTTGAGCTGATGTGAACCAGCAGTCACCGACCTGTTGATGCCCCTCAGGCGGAGCTCCTTGCCAGGCAGACTGAAGTCTCCCAGATAGGTGTGAGCCAAACACTTGATGAAATCCTCCTCGATGCCTCCAGCTGTGGTTACGATCACGTCCACCTAACACAAAACAGTAGGAACCGATGAGCTACACTAGTTCAGTAAAAGCAATTTCCTGTTGTAGAGTTTATTAAGGCAAGCAACACAAGTGAATAACTGTACCATTTTATGCTCTGCCAGGTAGCGGATGCTCTCTCTGACTCCGGAGCTGATAAGGTTGGATGTGTATCCCAGGAAGATGGTGCAGCCTGAGGATTGAGAAGATTCACCAGACCCTTCTGACTCATTTCCTTCACCTGCATCCACGGGCTCAAGACGCTTCTCTATCTGCAGGAGTTCAGTTGATGGTTAACACAATATAAAATAATGTGCAAAATACACAGAAAACTATCAAATAATTATAATTTACTGATCAAGATACAACAATCAGTTTAAAGCCAGTGAAAAACAGTGCAAAACACCAGATGGTTGCTTGGTTGTTACTACAAAAGACTCACATTAAAAAAACTTTTTGTTTTGGACCAAAAATATGATTTCATGGAGCCTAAAATATCTAGTGCAGTGCTTCTCAATGGGGGATAGTCAGGGGATGCTGGAAGCATCATTCTTATATTGGCAATCCATTGATTATTTTGATGATTGACATTTAAAATGCTACCAGACCCACAAATTATTTTCTTTTTTAAAGTACCACAATTATTACAGTCACAATCTGTACAGGAGGAGTCAGGACATGATAAATTGTAAACAATGAAAAATGGGGGGGGGGGCAGTGGTTGTAATTGATATTAGATAGGGGGCACTAGTCCAAAGAAGGTTGAGAAGCACTGATGTAAAGTGTTGCTTCCAAGTAAAAGTGGCATGTAAGTTGAATCTAAACAGGAACATGAAGTTCATGGAAGTAAAGAACTAACAAACCTTTTGATTTATTACTGTTACTTTGCTATCAGTTGTTGGTGGAGTAAAAATATATATTCCTAATAGCTTCTCCTTCTCACCATGCTGTTTATCTCCTGGATGGCCAAGCTTAAGCTGCTGGCCTGGAAACCTGTGGTGAGGTAGGACTTCAGCACTGCCTTCAGATCCACCCCCTGGTTGAAGTCGTAGCCTCTGATTTTCGGCATGTCTTCGGGGAGGTCGCAGCTGGGCTTCAGGACAGCCTCCATGGCAACAGACGGGGCGTGGTCTGCCATCTTTTCTGAAAAATGATTGTGGAGACTTTTATCAAAGAGAAATCTGCAAGAAAAAAAAGAATTAATCACATGGCAGCTATGGTTCACTGAAAAATGATTTTAATAAAAAAAATTGGCATATAGTGTAATCAATTGCTCTTAAGACATTAATGATTTGATCGTGTGCTCCTGCAATCCACAATCAGATGTCAAACCTTGCTCCATATATCTCATTATTTACTTCAGGAATCAGATGTTTGTTAACAAAACACATAAAGAACTCATATAATGCTTTGTTGTTAATTACATCAATCATATGGTCGCATACATAGGCTTAAGTGAAATTCTTTCTAAGTTATTTTTGCAATTTCTTATTTTGAAAATGAGCATATCCTACAAATCAAGCACCTAAAACACTAGAAGAGACCTTCGTAAAAAAAGAAAAGAGAAAACAGTCAAATTACACATAAGTATGTAATTACCCAATTACTTGAGTCATTATATGACTATTACTAACATTTCCTTGATGTGAATAACACTTTATACAAATTTGAGTTGCAGTACTTTAACTTTTAATATAAGACTGTTATAAATGTGGGAATATCATTTCTCAGACTTTGAGACTAAGAAAAAGTATCCTTTTAAAACTGACTTGACTGTTATCCCAAATCAACGCATCAAACTAAAAGACCGTATATTTTATGACATTAAATAAAGGCAAATAAGATACAGAAAATACATATGATGTTGATGTCAGCTAACATTGGCTAGCCACCGGTTACTATTTGTGGTTTAAACTACAGTGAAAGATTAGTAAATTACCGGGCAAAACCCACCTATTCCTGCGCAGACGTTATGTGATAAAATCTGTAAAGAAATAAAGGTTGGTTACAACACAAAATGCCACAAATGTGTAAGATTTGTATTGCTGTAAACATTGCATGTGTTGCCTTCGACGTCAGACTACGGCAAGCTTCAAGCTAGCTGAAGTTTAGTCTACGGAAAGGGCGAAGGGACAAACATGGCCAACTGTATTTTGCAAACACAACATCCCGAAGGAAGATCTCAAGTTAAAAACAAAAATATTCCTGCATGTATGATTACACTCATAAAATGTGTTTTTTTCCTTTAAAAAACACATTTAAAAAAATGTTATTCCACACAAGTCGATCATCAAATAAGAGGTTCCTTTTTTTTTAACCGTAATATGGGTTAAATAGCTCTTAAAAGATTATTTTTCTAAGTTTACTCATATACATAAGTAAATATATTGTGCAACATATTTTAAACAGATTGTGCCTGACTTAAAGGAAACAGTTTCTTTTAGAGTTATGTTATTGGCATCCTGAATAATATGAGCATAATATGAGCTGGATCAAGGCTGTTCAGATAATCACACATACAAGCAGCTTTGAATGAAATGTTTATTGTCCGTATTCTGCAAGTAAATTCTCACCAGAACTACAGACAGCTCAGTATATCAGTGCCAATTAGAGCACAAAATACTTAGACATAAGGAATCAATACAGTGTATTTATTGAGTGAAACATGAGTATGGTTGCCTTCTTTGTCCCACCCTTGTCTCCTTTGGCACGGCCCTGTCATCTGCAAACTAAAATACTCAATTTAAGGAACTCTGTTAAAGTACTCTCTTAACACCAGTAGTTTTTTATGTGTATTATAACAAAAACATCTCTTCTTTTGCAAAAAGACGAACCAAATCCGAACTAAGTATTTATAAACAACATGCAAACTATCTAAGCTTCATGGCAGACGGCATATCTAAAGCAGAACATCCAGCATAATGCCTTTTTCATCAACAGTGGCTGTGAAGTTACGTCTGATGTTTGTGACATTTTCACCACTGTGTTGCATGACATTTTCCCTTCACAGAACCTTTGAACTGCTCACCAACAGTGAATAAAAGGGGGTACAGGTCAAAATGCGAAGCCAGGACTCTCTCCGAGCAGACGCCCCTGCTCAATCTGAGCTGACTATTTGAATCAGGTAAAACAAGTCCAGTCTTTTTACCTGAGCCTTATATTGGCTTGAACAAAGCTTTTCAGTGCGTGCGACAAATGTTCTATTTTCTGTGTTTACACCCCAAGGGAATGTCAGGAAAGATGTGCAGCAGCAGCAACAGTGTTGTTCAGGCTCAAAAACTGGTGGATCAACTTCGATTGGAGGCAAGCATGGAGAGATTCAAGGTATGTAAAAAAAAAAAAAAGAATAAATAAAAATCCAAATCCTTAAACATGCTAACTGCATATCATTAAAAATTAAATAGAATAGATTTTCTACTCCTTAAACATATAAAGTATTTTAACTACCAACAATTTTCTTACTTGTCTAAATTCAAACATTTATCTACATTTCTGCCAATGTTTTGAAATCTTGTGAAATGTGCTTGGTCCGAGCAGATCTCCCTGACTGCTGCAGACTTAGTCCATTACTGTCAGGAGCACAGGCGCAGCGACCCTCTGCTCACCGGCATTGCTGCCTCCTCCAATCCTTTCAAAGACAAGAAGACCTGTGTGCTGCTTTGACAGCGACGTGAGGAGATGCCAGCCAAAGTTCGATATACGATTCTTCTGTTTGAGGCCACCATGGGGTACTGTCTCCTAGGAAATATGCACAAAATTAGTGTCGAAATGTTTATACAAATAAAAACTAATGCACTTGTTTTTCAGGATGTTTGGTGGCACAGTCGCCATATCACTTGGGAACTGGAAATAAACATTTCACTGTAGCTAGTGTTTTTTTCCCCTCCTCATCAGTTACTAAACGCATAACCCTATTTATCTTTGTAAATTTCAACAAAAACAGATGGCTTAGTTTTAAGAATGTTGGGAACTTCTGCTGTTTCCACATCAAGACAGAAACATGAGGCCAGTTTTATTAACGTAAGCACAGAGAAGTAAAAAGTTTAGGGCTCCACATTTGAAAAGATATAGTGAGGAAAGATATTCCAAGGAGAATAAAGATTTTTTTGTTAATTATATCCTGTTTGTTTGAAAATTTAAAGTTATAAAATATAAAAAGTTTAGACACCCATTATAAGCATTCATTAAAACAGATTTTCGTATTTAATGAACATGTTTTTTCCAAATTAAATTAAACAAAACCTTATCAATTGTCAAAGAGGGTCTGATTATGTATAAAGAGCAGTATAAGTTAAACAGGATGTGCACTGAAAGGACCCTTCATAGTTAGCTCCCTTTGGAGCAATTTATTTAAACATTTTTTTTTTTTACAAATTTTGAGGACATCTATTGATTTGATTCTTGGCAAAAATTAAGCCTATGTATGTCACTTTGCTTTAAACTGGAATGTTAGATCATTGTTGAAGAACAATTTTTGATTGATAAAAGCTCAAATATGTACACAGGTTGAAGCTCTGGAAAAGCCTTGAAGTAACTGGAGCGCAAAAGGAATTTGATCACGATTTGAGTCTAGTTTCATCTGCTACCTGGCCGATTATAATTTGTTGAAGACTTCTAGTAAAAACTGTGCAAATTGATCTTCAAACAATTTGTAGAACTCACTAGAAGATCCATCTGTGCCGGGACCTTGATTTTGATTTGATTTTGATTTATTTCCACAACATCGAAATTACAAATATGCATAAGATGTCATTTACATATAAGAATGTTGTCAAAAAGGACACCCTTGGAAGCTAGAAGCTTATAAAACGGGTCCAAACCCAACACCACATATCAGTGTAGTCTGCCATAGCACTGACACATTTTTACAAGGTTACATAACATCTATACATAATCGGTGTTAGTCAAGGCAGTCACATGGCGCACGGACAAAGGAAGAGACATACTGTCCACACATTAGCATGGTCCCAAAAACAATTTCAGTATAACAAAACAGTAAGTGGAATATGGTAAGAGGCTCATGAATCTCTTGGACATAGTTGTAAACGCTATGGTAACTCAGCCCTGGGATCGTCTGATGCGTAACTCTCCAGTAGCCTGTGTTTTAATGATCTTTCAAATAGAAAAAATGTGGTACAGTCTTTTATGTTTTCATCTAACTGATTCCAGATTTGAGGTCCTCTGTAGCTTATACTAAATCAAGTAGACTTGAGTTTCCTATATTTTCATTTTAACAGTGATCTATTGCTGGTGTGTAATTGATGAGACAACAGATACTGTATAATGGAATGAGTTCACATAATCGACGGTTTGACTTGTAAATAACATGATTCATTGTGCATACACAGACTGTCTGTGGAAGAGAACATCTAAGGGAAAATATTTTGTAGACCAAGTAATTGCTCTTACAGCTTTTTTTTGTATCACAGGTCATTTTTCAGTATATGTAGGATGTGTTATACTGAATAATGTTACAGTAGTCCAGATGGGGCTCAAACAATGATCTATATAATAACAATAATGCTTCAGTTGAGAGCAATTGTCTTACCCTAAAGAACAATCCCACAAGTTTAGACAGTTTTTTGGACAACTCCTCAATATGTTTTCCAAAATTTAAGAACTGATCAATATAGATTCAGAGAAATTTAGTATGATCAACTTTATTGATAGCTCTACCATCTATTGTTATATTTATGTTTTGTTCCTTGCATATATGTCTATTCGTGTGGAAAAAATATAATAGGTTTTAGCAATATTTAAAAACAATTTCTTACATTTCAACCAAGAGTTTACCTCAGCTAGTTGCTCATTCAAGAGCTTTATAAGCTGGACCTTCATTCTTTGATGATTTATACTCCAAAATAAAATGTTACAATTTAGTTATTGTAAAGGAAGAGTCAACTCAGATATATAGAGATAGAAAGATATAAATAGATAGAGAGGGAGAGATAGAAAGAGATAAATAGATAAAGAGAGAGATAGAAAGACATAAATAGAGAGAGAAATGGAAAGAGAAAAAGAGAGAGATGGACAGAGATAAATAGAGAAAGATGGAAAGAGACAGACAAAACAGGAAACTTATCTTAAAGATTTTTTAGGATGTTTAATGGCACAGTCAGCGTATCACATGGGAACTGGAAATAAACATTTCAGTGAATGCCACCTGTAGCTAGAGTTTTTCTCTCCTAGTCAGTTACTGTAATGCATTTTGCTGAGTCATAATAAATAATTAAGTTTGTAGTTTACATAGTATATTAACACAAAAAACCGATTGGAAAAATTGGAAAATTGTTCATTCGCTATATTATTAAAAACAATAGTACATGGATACAGAATAATCATCTGAAATAATCATTTGAAATAAATAAACTTGACGAGAATAACACTCCAGAAACTTCAACATAAGAAATTAAAATAAAGAAATGGTATAACTTATATACATTAATTAACAAGTTTCCAAAAATGTCAGTTTCACACTTGCTTGATTAAAGTTAGTTTGTACATATTTGCTGCATCACAGGAGGTCCAGGTTTTAGTTTCAATTTTAACAATATGGATTCATGTTATATTATCTGTCCAGATAGAACCAGCCCACAAAGCTGCCCTCATTTTCTTTTTCCCCACATAGTCTCCTTTTTAGTCAATCTGTTCACAACTATGACAATGCAGGATAGGCAGTAGTAGGGTTGGACGATACATTGATAATTTACGGATACAGAGATTTACAACGAAAGTTGACATAATTTTGCCCATGTCGATAGTTTGATATTTTAAGAAAATAAAAATACAAGGGTGCTTCCCAGTCAGTCAATGCTTACTGGTCCAATTCTTAATTATTTCATATTAAATGTTTAACAACAACTGATTCCCAGCATGTAAAGAACAGAATTGCAGGGTGGACCTGTACATCAGACGGATATTACATCGATGGGGAATAGAAATTGTGCACCATAGTGCTGATATCCTATGTTGATTGTTAGAGACGAACTGCTATATTGTGTTATTGATTTGAGGTTGTATCAGCCGGCCCTAGGCAGTAGTGATGAGTTGATTTCCTATAGTGATGAATCTGATTTCCTTTACAATCTGATACCAAGTCAAATTCAGACTGATATTGATACGATACTGGTGATCCTACGTAGCAGGATACTACTTGATCCTGCTATGTAATGCTGTGAGACTACAGCCAGAAGAAAGATAGAAAGAAAGAAAGAAGGAAAGAAGGAAAGAAGGAAAGAAGGAAAGAAAGAAAGAAAGAAAGAAAGAAAGAAGGAAAGAATGAAAGAGCAAGAAAGAAAAAAGAAAGAAAAAGAAATACTTGATGTATTTCAGGTGTGTTGCCATAGCAACCAAAAGCAAACGTTGTGGCTGCGTGCCTAGCTAACTTAGCATGATTATCAGCGCTGTTGTGAGCTGTTTAACGTTTTGTACGTATAAAAAATGAACCGCCGTGAGTCTCAGAAGAAAGAGTTAAGATCTCTAAGTTGTTCAGGTCAGCTACAATCCCGTTTTGTTTATCTTTCACCATTGTCTGCCTACCGTTTTCTGGCATTTCAAGCTAAATGTTGCAGCCGAACTTCACCTGCTGATAGGGACTCCTTATATATTTATACAGAAGTATGCATCGATTAAAATGTGAAATTATATATATGTACATGTCAAATTATATATATTAGGATTATATATAGCCTATGTATACGGATAATTAAAAAAGACCTGCGTTTCCATTCGAAATATAGTGGAAAGGGATTTTTAAAAAGACCAACCTGGAAATGCCCAACTAAAGTAGTCTGCATGTTATGTAAGTACTGTACACAGAGTACTCTAATAAGTGCACTTGGTTGCACTCACCATACAGAGCCTGAAAGGGAAGCAGTGTGCTTGTGTGAATCTTAATGCTCAAATCTTAATAGTCAGAAAGTGGGTCATTGTTAAAGCTATTAGCATTTAAATGGTAAATGTGTATTTTGAAAGAAAAAAGTGCAGTCCTTTATTTCCTGAAGAGTTCCTCTTTTGCTTCCAGTAAGTCAGACCACTGAAGAAATGTTCTGAATCTGTGGAGGAAGAAAAATGCTTGTAAAAGCCAAGGGTTAACATTTGTTGTGGCATGGAAACAATAATCGTGCATGTATCAACAGAAGCAAAATGACATTAAAACAATGTTTATGTGGAGGCAGTTAAGGTGAAGGCAGCATCTCTTTTGTAGCACCCAGGTTACTGTTTCCTTTCTTCCTCTCCAGAGATAAAAAAGGTAAAGAAACAGGGGAGGTTGCCCACCTTGGAGGATGGCCATGCCAAAAATACAATCCATGATGTCCGGGCTCTTCATTTAGAGGACACTGATAAAGTAAACTTATAAAAGTCACCCAGTCAGAAAGTCTCTTGGGTTCTCTATATGATATGCAAATTAGATGTGTGACACTTTATTGTTAAAACCATTTTATGTTTAACAAAGGATTCAAAAGGTAATCAAGCACAACAAGATATGATGGCTTACAAGAATATGCATCAGAACTCTTCACCAGATGAGAGGGATGCTGTGGAAAGGGCCCAGGCACATCCAGCTGAGCTTCTGGGCAACACAGGTTCATTTTATTCATTAGCATTTTTGAACAATGATAACTAATACCCAGATGAAATGTTAAACCAGCTGTTGCTTAAAGATATTTATTGTTGTTATGTTTTTGTGTCCCTCTTTTCTCAGGACCCGCAGGACTTCCGTTTGATGATCATGCAATGATTCTTCCACACAGCATCTTAGGTAGTTTAGAGGACTTTAGAAATTATCTGGAGGCCAAAGGAGAGACAGATGTTAGTACACAACAATTTAACCTGAGTTGCAGCCTGGTAATCGAAATACTTTGACTTCATAGTGTCCATAATCTCCGTTTTTTCCCTTTCCCTTAAAACCAGTTGCTAAGGCGAATAGCAAAGTCTGAGGCCACTGGGAGGCCTCCCACCGCCACTGAGCAGAGGCAGATCCCTTCAGGCCAGAGAAACATTCAGAGGAACGCCCTGCAGCGCTGGGATAAACACATGACACAGCGCAGGCAGCAGCAGAACTTCTTATCCAGTGAGCAGTTTAGGGAGTGCAACAACCTGAGTCAGAAATCAGCAACTCCATTCCTGTACAACCTGTACCACATGTTTACTTTTACAAAGTTTTTTTCTCAGTCTACATTAATGCCTCTTCTCTGTCTGTTGTTCAGACATGCAGGACAGGCCAGTGGGAAAATTATTGATGACCCAGGCTGACAATTTCAGAGAAACGCAGGAGCAAAGAGAAATTCTAAACCAAGTTTTGCCACTCATCCACTCTGGATATGTATGAAACACATTTGCTTTTTCTAGTCCATAATACTTTTTATTTCCTCAGTTTCTTCACCACTGTGTCTTTTCTGTTCGAGGGTTATCGTGTGGGCAGTGAGTTTTGGAGTCTCCCGCTGCGTCTTGGAGATGAAGTTAGTGGTATTACAGCCACTCTGACTCAGACTGAGCTTGGCAGACAGGAACCTGTTACATATGTAGGACAACCCAGCAGCATACGCCAGGAACTGGGTACACTGTGCAACTGTGCCATGTTCTACTTATTCCTGTCATATTCCTGTTCCTTCTGAAAGTGCTTTTACCCCAAAAATATTTGAGTTTGTTGAGAAGCTTTGGATATCAGACCAGTTGTGACTTGTATTCTCTCTATGTGGCCAATTTTTAACCCTTTAGGAGTAATTCCTGCTGAGACTGTGCGTCCAGCTTCTCGAACTTGGGACAAGAGCGCATACCTTCATCACCAGTACAAGGAACTCAGAGAGGTTTTGCAGGAGATGGACATCAGAAAGCCAGTAACACCATTTTTATTCACTATTTCAACCCTTTTCAATAGTAATAATAATAGTAATAATAATAATAATAATTATTATTATTATATATGGAGTTATAAAGGCACAGTTTGAAGCACTGGATTAGAAAAAGTAGATTTTTTTCACAAATCTAAGAAAAATAAACCTTTAACCAGGTCTGAGCTGATTTCACTAGAAGAAGAAAAACATTATGCATTCATTATTAAATGCCAGTGCAGATGAAATTCCTCATTTTGTTTTGATTTGACAAAGTTAATCATATTTCTCAAGATATTGGCCTTTTGTTTTCTTAACATCACAGAATAATTGTGGAGCACTTGAGAATGAGTGTGTGGCTCATTTTAACACATCTGCTTTTAGTTTTTTTTATCACTGGGAAGGGAATATGCATACACCAACAGGGAAACTAAAAGAAAAGGAGTAAACATACTTGATGCACTTATTAGAGCAGACAGTATTTTCTTTAAGGAAACCACTCCTCTGGTACAGCCAGAAACTGCCGGCAGATATAACTGCTAAGGACATCAGGCCATTCCTGTTTGCCACACCTTTCTTATTCATTAATCCTCATTCTTTTCAACATCAGGCTGTCACAGTCATGAAATTTTATCTGATCAATAATTGTCATACAAATAGTTTTAATGAATGATTGCCTTTTTTTATATGTTTACTGAAGTGTGAGCCTTATAATTATGCATTATTATATCAACAAATATAAACATGAAGACTATAGTGTGTCATGATAATGTAACCTCACTAAAGCACAGGGAGAGCATAAACCCCACACTGACATTCCCCAGCCAAAGGTTGAAACTTCTTGGTATTTTCAAGAAAGCATGACTGGTATAATAACTCCACATACACTGCTGGTGTTTTGAACCAATCGTAGAAATCCATATTCAGCCCTTGGTCAGACAACATGAAGACTTTTTTTTAGCACATATTTATTTGTCTTTCGCCAAATTATCGGCACAGAATTATCACAGAATTATTTTGATTCCAAAAAACCTTAAATACCTGATGATTTCCAGTCTTTTTTCCATCTTTCTATGCTTTAGTGTTAGTCACTCTGAATCTTTGAATAGCCATATGAAATATTTGTTTTGTTTTGTTTGATAACTCAAAGAAAATCTGACCTTATGAATGTCACAAGTATTACTTCAGTTAGAATGTCTAAATTATCCGATGTAGCACAGGCTACAATAAGACCAGCCTGTTCACAAAATGCACTTTTCTCTTCAATAGTTCAAAGGAAACTAATTTCCTTTAAAAAGCATTCATACACTTTTTTCACACAAACAGTTTTATAATTGGACCACTCGGTTTTCTGAAGCTGCTCCCATCCCCAGGACACTCTTTCACATAGCTCATATTCTCTGTATCTTCACAGCCTGTGATCATGCAGCCTTGGGCACAGTGTTCTGGGTTATCTGTGCAGGGAACAAACTAACGTACAAGGCGGACAGTACTTGCACATTCACAGAAGCAAACATACCCATGCAGGCTCAAAGAAATAAACACACACCTACACACCCAAAAACTGTTGAGAAAGTGCTGCAACTATGCTTTTATAGAGTTTATTATCTTCTCTTGCCTGGTAAATGAACATTCAGTGCACATGCAGAAGAAGATTAATTAATGAAGTCTAACAAGTGTTCATGTACACACAAAAAACAGAACAGGTACAGTTATGAAATCTGGAGCGTGCCAATTCATTAAGAGTCTCAGTTCTGTGATCTGTGGGCCAACTGAGTCCATGAAAGAGGACAGAGTCTGCCTCATGTCTCCCTCTGCATCACAATGAGTCCATCAGTGGTGGCAGGAGGTCCAGCGGTAAATACTGAAGCATAAATTTACCTCTTTGCACAGCCAGTTCTCATTTAAGCCTATTAACACCCTAAGTAATTGGTGCTTATTATGGGTTGGTTTATTCAAATTACATTATCTTTTTGTGGTCTCAGCAGACGACTTGCCAACATGTTTCCCATCCCTCTCTCTCACCGACACATCTGTGCTGGTGAAATGGGAGAAAATGGGTGCGGTGTGTTCTGTTGCCCAAGTGGCTAATAGGATGCTTACGATTTAGTGTCTGAAGTGCCTTCTGACATAGAGACAGATCGTCCTGTCCACAGCTAGCTTGGCTTCGTGACATATGTGGAAAGAGAGGATGGAATGATGGAAACAGAGAGGGTTTAGATAATATAGAGACAGCAAAGTTGTAAGGTAGGGAGGAGAGATGGAATCAAACTGTAGCATAGAGCCTAGGGAACGTTTTAACAATATATTAGCTTTGCATTGATTGTTCCACTCTCCCTGTCCTGTCAGTGATGAAATACAGGTAAGGCAGAAAGCATGAAAGGAACTGAGCATACAAACACTCAAACAGCAGAACTTGAAGAGGCTGAATTAGCCTCAATTAAGGCCGTAAAGCACTGACACATACTCTTTTGCAATTGTCTCCTCTGGGTGCCGAGACTAATTGATGTTGCATTTAAAGCAGTCCAGATTTTATTTCAATGAGATGAACTACATTTTACATTTAGATGCAGAACAAATGACAACTCTATTATTCAAATCCACTGCTTTGTTTGACTTTGATTGCAGGACATCAGTGGACTGGAGGTGATTGGCTCTGGAAAACCTTTCAGTTTTATCACAACTTGTCAAAGTCCCTCATTAGAGAGGGATGACGAAGAGAGGGAACACAAGGAGATGAATGACAACTTGTAAGAAATAACTTTTCTGCTGTCCTCATCTAAAACCTGCAGGATAGTGGTCCTAGAAGACTGGAGTTTGAGATTTATGATATAATGGCAAGAGGGTTTTTAACTCAAAGATGAGAGTAAACTGCTCTGCAGAGTATGTTAATCATTAAAGATGATGTCTTTCTTTTTGTGAGGTAAAAGTATATTTTGCTGACCAGTAAAGTTCAGGCTTGTAGAAATGTAAAGTTGCATGTTGTCATGCTATTAGTTTGTGTTATTAGTTTGTAGTTGTCATTATAGGGTCCCTGCAGTACTATAGACCTGAAAGCTTTTGTTAAAAGAATGCAGCACTCACAAAGATTTGTATTTTTACATCCAGATTCCAGCTGATGAACACATATGCTGTTGTTTGAAATTGCATTTTTTATTTTGCAGTCCACTGGCACAGTTTAATGATGTTCAGGTTAAAGCTCAGCCGTTTCCTGCCCTGATGTTCTGTGGTCAGCTTGCTAGTTGGACTGGAAATTCTACCTCTAACCAGGTACAGATTTTATACTGTGGGAAAACATCACCCCACTACTTTCGTTCGTTCAGTTACTCTACATTCAAAGAAGCAGGTTGATAAATGTAGCATGATGCTGCTGTTGGAGTTATGAAATGACAATAAAGTTAAATTTTTTCTTCTCCTCTTTTAAGCAAACCTTTATTTGGAGATGTCAGGCCTTGTTTGAGGCTTGTGAATTTCAGAAAATTTGGTAGATATTAAGAAATATAACTTCATTGTTGTTTTTCTTCGCTTTAATTTTCAGGGAAAAGTAGGAATCAGTGCAGCAATAATCTTTGAAGCCCTAACTGGAGAAAGAGCCTCATCCCACCTGGAGCTACACAATGTGGGCAGCACAGTCATCTTTTACAGCTGGCAGCAGCTCACAGTACCACACAGCTCCCCACACCTGCATCCACAAACAAAGAATATGCACTTCTACTTCAATTGCTCTTCTGGTACACACACACAAACAAACAGCAGCTGACTGTTACATAATGTTTGTGCTTCCGCCAACCCTTTGTTTCAGCTAGATTTAACTAGAAATTTTACAATTTGCTTTCCTCCCTTTCAGGTGTGATCTGTCCTGGGGATACCAAACGTGTGGAGTTTATATTTAAGTCAGATAAGCCAGGTATCAAGACTGAAATTTGGCAAGTTGACACTCATCCTGTTTTGCTGCAAGGAGCCTCTATGCTTGTCACGTTGAAAGGTTTGGCTCTGACTCAGGATAAAACTGCAGATCAGAGGCTTTTCTTAGAGGTACAGTAGCTTTACAGTTAGATTGTGTCTAATGCGTCTAAAATACACAAAAATGAAAATGGACAGAAAGGACAGTAAAGACATGTCATTATTAAAAGCTGTATCTTATATTCTTAACCCTCTGTCTTCATGTTATGTGTATGAACAGACAAGGTTGGAAAAGATAGTTATGGAAAAAATATGTCGATCGATGGTACATGAGGTGCTGCGGGGGGTCAGCACACCAGAAAGACCCAGCTCGCCTGCTGAGCTGTACATTACTGAAGAAGAGCAATTTCAGAGGAAAAACCGCAAGGTAAGTACTAACTGGTGGGAGCATCATGGCTCTACCTCAGAAACTATAGAAGTTGTGATTTTGTGTGTACTCCACTCCTCCTTGTTTCACACGTTTTCTGAAGCACACCACTTGCTCATCGTGCACCAGGGTAGCCCATTTTCATGTTGCTCTGATGTGTCATACATTTTTTTATGAGGGTGTTTATTTCAGACTCAATCTTAGTCACCACACCTGATTCAGTGTGAGATGACATGATAATGGAAGCATTCATTGTGTGGTTGCTTTCACATTTCACTGGCTCCCATGATTGCTGCATCATCTACAAGCTAGCAACCATGCTCCTTATATTTGGAACTGATTATTAAAAAACAAATCATAGCTGCTAATATATAAAATCAAATCCAGTTGTCTCCTAAATATAGGTGATGTTGGTGTAGCAGTACAATAGGAGCATTGCTTTAAGTGGGTTAATTGAAAGGCTGATTAGATTTCCTTCCTATGTAAAAGGGTTTCAGGGGCAGTTGACAATGTACATACAGTATTAGTGCCAGTTTGAAAACACCATCTATATCTATAAGGAAATATCAGCCCCTAATTATGACTCATCTAATCTGTGATAAATGGGATATTATTGGGATTTTTTCTCATAGAGTGAGATCTATTATTAGAGGATATTGGATGATTAAAACTGGTCACGTTTTTCTACCACAATGGGTGACACAGATATATGGCTGATTTACTTAATACCAATGACAAATGCCAGAGGAAATGATCATCCTGGGGTGTGACCGCAGTTTCTGTTCATGCAGCTGTTTTTTTTTTCTTTTTTTTTTTTTTCTTTTACACCTGTCTTGTCCAGCATTGTTGCAAGCAGAATGATTATCTGGCTGCTATTTGGTGCTGGGCAAATTTACTCTATCAAGTAGGGATTTATACT
>JAVQJG010127044.1:0-13088 GCA_036024015.1 Craterocephalus amniculus | reverse complement strand
GGGCGAGAGGCGGGGTACACCCTGGACAGGTCGCCAGTCTGTCGCAGGGCCGACATGGACAGACAGACAGACAACCACTCACACACACACTCACACCTAGGGAGAATGTCTGCATGTCTTCAGACAGTGGGAGGAGGCCGGAGTACCCGGTGAGAACCCACGCATACACGGGAAGAACATGCAAACTCCACACAGGAAGGCCACAGTTTCAAACCCCTGTTTCAAACCCCTCCTCAGCCGGAATCTGGCTCCGACCGACTTGAGACTCGAACCGGCGGCCTTCTCACTGTGAGGCCGCAGTGCTAACCACTACACCACCGTGCAGCCCACCTGACTATCCACTGTGTAAATATAGCATCAATTAGATTAAACTATCCTTTTCCAGTTCTTTGAGTACATCGGAATCAGACGGAGGTAGAAGAAACTTTGAGATCTCAAATCAGTAAAAGTCCCACATAGAAAGACTCGTTTATGTCCCACATGTATGGTTTATTCTTATTATCGATTCATGTAAAATGCAGCAATTTATGCTTAAATCAGGAGCTAATACCAGCTGCCAGAGCTCAACAAGGTTCAGCTTACTTATTCACCTACTCGTCTAATGTTACTCATGGTGCTTTTTTTCATGTTAATCTTCCTGTTGTAATCTTTCCTAATGCAAACTAAATGCGCCCACTTGCTGCCAAATACAGTCTTCTGATGCATAATCTCTATTTTATCTACATCGTTATGCTAAATCCTCATTGTTGCCAAATTAGCTGTTACTCTTTTAATAATCCTGTTATTTGGGTTTGTCTAATGAAATGACCACCATCAGTGGGAGTAGGAGAGAGGTCAAGGAGAAGAAGATGTGCTACCGCATACTTCTGTATGCTGTTATTTCCAGACTCAGCTGCTAGCTTAAATAAGCAACCACACCTTAGCAACAAACATTGTTTTTGTTGGCAATGTTTGTGTTTTCTAACATGGGACTTCAGGTGAAAATTGTTTGTTCATTAATATACTGTCCCATTCAAATACATGCAAATTCATAGCTAAAAATTCAGCAAACTCCGACCACCAATACTTTTAAATGACTTTTGAAAAAGCAAGGTCAAAATGATTTACCATAGAGCTAGCGATAGCCTTGCCTGTTAGCTCTGTAAAGTGCTAGCATTAGCCTTGCCTAGCATAAGAAAATTAGTTTTTTTTAATGGTCCAGTTGTATCTTTATCCAAAAAAAATTAACAGGTTGTTCTGTTTGAAGAATTGATGACATCAAGTGGTCTTAAGAGAAACAGCATGTGAAGAGTTAAAAGAGTTTGTATATGATGTACCAGTATTGTAGCCCACACTGGGGTTAATTTACAACCCTAGCCAGGTAGATTTCTAACTGTAACTTAGTTGTTTTGATCAACTGAAACAACATGAAAAAGTATGTTTGTGACTGATTTGATCTTTCAGCCTGATAATAATATGTGGTGTTTGCATTTTAGCCTTCATATTTGTTTTCTAGCCTAACCAGGTTAAAGAGAAAGCCAAAAAATTACAAATGTTTTACTGATGTGTTGATGTGTGAATGTGAATCCACCTGGTCTTGAACTTATAGTAATGTTCACAATGCTTTCTCCAGAACTTCATCTCGTTTTAAAGGAAAGGTTAAAGAATGATGTATCCTCCTTTGTGAAAATACCAAATTATGTTGTATTTTAAGGAAGGACCATATGTTCTGTGTGACCATTTAGCTTTCAGATCATAATAGCACCGACCTACTGCCTGCTGTAGCGCTGATTCTACTTCAAGCCCCCACTAGACGACTGAACTTCTCCCCCTATCTCTAAGAGAGCCCAGCCATGCAGACAGAGCATATTAAGGCTGTTTGTATTTGCGACCTTTATTTTGATCATTATAAAAACACTATGTAAATCACGGGGTTTGCCTCCTACCTCAGCTCCTTCATCACCCTGACGGGCCGATGCAGAGTCTGCATGACTGCAGATGTTGCATCACTCCATTCTACCCTATCACATGAACAAGATCCTGAGATACTTGAATCATTCTACTTGGGGAATGATCTCTTTCCCAACCTGGAAAGGACACTCCACCCTTTTCTGGTTGAGGACCATGATCTAGGAATTAAATGTACTTATTCTCATCCCAACCACTTTGCACTTGGCTGCAAGAGATGGAGATCACGGCCCGATAAAACCAGCCTTACTGCATCATCTGTAATAAGCAGAGACACGACCCTGAAGCCACCAAACTGGATGTCCTCAACACCTCAGCTGCACCTAGAAAATCTGTCCATAGTAGTTATGAATAGAATTAGTGACAAAGTACAGTCTTGGCAGAGTCTGAAAACAAATCCAACTCACTAATAGAAATGTGGACCACCTCTGAATATACCCCACATCATCCAAAGACTTGAGTCTCTCTGGGTGGATCTCATCCACTCCGGGGCCCCACCAAGGAACTTTGAAGAAAGGCGTTTGGACATTTTGAATTGTGTAGTTTCAAATTGTAGCTTGCTCATATTGTTTTTCCAGGATCTCTTACACTACCTTTTAATGCTTTGTTTGAATATATGCCTGAAAAAATGTTTGGCTCCTCCAAAAGCTGAAAATATGAACGCCCAGAAAAAGAATAACCTGAAATGAATGCAGGGCCACAACAAAATGTGAACATGTAGCTACAAGTGTGCAGCAGATAAACTTATATGGAAATGACTCCTTTAAACATGTGACTTAGTAGTTTTCATTAACATTACTGTCTTTCCTCCCTTTGCCCGCTCCTCTCCTCCCTTTGTTGCAGGTGTCACAGGCTCATCCTGCGGGCACACCTGGTCTTGCACGAGCCAATCAAAGCCCATCCCCTGTCAGGCAGAGGGTATCCCAGCAGACCCTGCTCCTGGGAAAAGGCCTCAAAGGGTCTGGCCAAGACCAGGTGCTGCTCAGAGCTCAGATGGTAAACATAGACATACGCAGACCCACATTTACATAGATTTCCACAAGTCATCTATCTCTGCAGACAGCGTACACAACAGTGTGTGCAGCTGCAGAGGAGATGACCAGTATTAAAATCAACCAGTTGCACGTTGGACTTTATCTTGTGCTCAAAGGTTGTCTGGAAACAGAGAAACAAATAACTTCCTGCTTAGAAATATGCTTTGTATCACATTTTACAGCCAAAACACAACAAGAAATCTCTTCTAGGTTGACATGGAAACTTTTTTGACTGTATTATTGATTTATACAATATTTCAGTTTTCTTTGGAAAACTTAACCTAGTAACCATTGAGAAGGAATGCGGGGTCTTAATTAAAACCTATATAAAAAAAGCTACTGGCTGACATGAGTTCTTGTAAATTGTTTGGTTTAACCTTAGACACAAAAAAACAGAGTCAGAAAAGCTTTCTACCCTCATGTTCTCCAGCAAGAAAACAAAAACAAACTTATCACAGTTTACTGCTGTAAACCCTCTTAAAGGGACAGGATCTCATTTCTTTGGTCCAGCTGCCTGAAACACTTGTAACACATACTGTATATCACATAATACACATCACTTACCTGAAATATTCGTATTCATGTAAACAATAATTGTGCAAATAATAACTGACCAACATATTTCACAAAGATTAACTTAAAAATAATCAAATAATGAATTTTAAATAATCTATAAGTGTAATGTATATGAACTGAAATGAGTATACAAGTGATGGATATGACACCTACTTGGGCTTTAATGGAAAAGGAAACCGTTTTCTGATAAAACAGAATTAAGCCTTTTAGGAATGCCCATTTTTGTCGTCAAAGTGTTTTTTATTGACTAAATAATTTAACATCTCACCAAAATCCGATAAATGGACAGTGGTTTATTTATAAGCAAAGATAAACAAGTTAATAAGAGTATGACCGTAAGAACTAACATACTTTCTTAGATTAGCACCGGTTATATACAAAAGACAAGATAACAGAATAAAAGAAAACAAAATACCATATAATGAATAAAATATAACAAAAGCAGCAGTAAAGTGCAACAATGGTGTCATTCCAGTCCCTGAACAAAAGGCAACATGCTTGTCTAAAAAGATGTGTTTTAAGGTGAATATGAAAGGTGTCTGTTTCCATGGCAGAGAACTACAAACATGGAGGGCGGGGCAGCTAAAGGCTCTGTACCCCGTGGGGGTTGGATGGAGGAGGCAGAGCTGAGGCTTTGTGTGAAGAAGCTGCAGAGGGGTGAGGTTGCTGATTGCCTTGAAGGTGATAAGTAAGATTCTTTAAGGGATGCAGAGTAATGGGAAGGCAAGGGAGTTGTAGCAACACAGGTGTAATTTGACTAAAGGAGGGGGAACTGGAAAAAGTATGGGCAGCATATTGTGGAACCAGACCAAAAAAGGAAGAGAGTTTCAGTATGTAAGGCGGGCTGTAGCTTGGGTGGGCCGGAATAGCTGCACTGCTGGGTGTGAGAGATGAATGCAGGTGTTAGATGTGACGTGGATGGAAGTATGTTTACACAGGCCTGGAAACAGTCTCTAAACCTGGGCGAGGGAGAATCTGAGGAATTGTCTCTGTTAAGTTTGAGAAAGTTGAGAGAAAATGATCAGATGTGCTGCAGGGAAGGAAGAAGGAGGAGAAGGAGGAAGGGGTAGATGGTCCAGAGAAGGTGTTCAGCATCAGAAGTCGTGAGAAGGAAATTATTGATGTTGCCAAGAGCAGGTTTGGTGCTGTGAAGTGGACAAAAGCCAGACTGAGGATAGGTGGAAAGCTGATCATGCACTTTGGATGCCAAGTATTTTGGCAAAGGGAGATCAGATGGAGATCGGGTTTGTTTCCTGAGTTTTCTTTTTACTACAGCCAGACTGATAGATGAGGGAATAAAACCAGAGGCGGGAGAAGCATGGATCGTATTTAGGGATGGGCATAATAATGAATCGATAATCGATCGTTAAGATTTTAGTCGATTACATTATCTTTAATCAATTAATTGAATGCATCTTTAGACTGGTGCTGAAGTTGACTGTAAGTGCATATTTTCTAGTGTAACCATTGTATGAATCCTGTTTTACTGCCATAAGAGTCATCTTGCAATTAAAATCTAAATAAGGAAACAAACTAGTTTTTTTCTACCTTACTTCATTTAAATAGACTATAAATATTTGATTTTAATATTAATGATAAATCAATAATCAATCATTAATTCTCCTAATAATAGATTAAGACAGTTTAATCGAATACACACCCCTAATCATAGTAGTCAGTGCAAACATGTTTAATAATTGTGTTAGCTGGACTAAATTCAGACTTTTAGCTCTGCTCGGCTGTTTATGGCAGAAGCAAACAGAATAAAAATGCGTGATCACTTCAACAACTCTACTGAGCCCTTATAAAACCATAACTTAACTCCTACATATGAAGGTTTTATTTAGTGTAAACAGGAGACACATCCACGCTTGCATCCCTGCTGGCCTCTGTTTTTTCCCCTCCTCACTAATTTCCTCTTCATCCGTCCTGTTTTTCCTGATCTCCATGCAGCTGATTCTTACGTCCGCTATGCGACCCGCACAGTCATCCTCTTCCTCCTTCTCTTCCTCCTCTGCCCCTTCCTCTAACCCTGCCTCCGCTCAGGTAAACACCCATGCAGACACACTCTTTGCTTGTGCATGTACCTTTTTTTCCCGCCTTTTTTTAAAGTAGCTGCTTGCTAAACTCTGTTATTCCTTGGCTACTCATGCTCTTGCTGCCAGACTCCACATCCATACGGCACACATGCTAATAGCAGAGATTATCAAGTTATAAATGCTAAATGTTCATTTCTTGTTGGGTATAAATCCTAATGTTGACCTGTAAGACACCTGGTTCAGAGGACTGATTGGCGTCTGTGCAGTATGTGGATTCGCTATTAGCACCAGACAGCATAATACTACCATATGTTTGCATGGGATTCTTAGCCTAGTAACTGAAATAGCTTTTAACTTAACAAAATAGGAGAAAATAAGCTCAACTGAAACTTTAATCAAAGTATTTTCACCCCTTTTTTCTCCTGCATTATCATAGTCCAGCATCAGCATGCCAGCTCATCCTAACATCACCACAATGTTTTCAGCCTTGGTGCCTGAACCTAACCAACATAGATAGAAACACCATGTAAGCTCAACACAACCAGACTTCTTGTCTTACCTGCTAAACAAAATCTTAACCTTCACTCCAGGCACAGGGCTGATGTTTGGGAACCAGGCTTTCCTCGGCAGACTGAGCATCTTCACATAAAAGCAGCAGTTTTTATCATAATTTAACTATTCTTTAACACAGTCAACAGAAAGGCAGAAACATATGAATCTAACTGTGTTTAGCTCTGACTCACAAACCAAACTGATTCAATAACTTGATCTGTTTTAATCCAGGCTGTCTGAAGCTTAATTTACTGTCACTGCAAAGCATCGAAGGTTTTAATTCAACACTCCTCTGTTCAAAAGATCAGATTTTAGTTCAACGTTTTAACAGACAGAAGGCTATCATTGCATTATGATTACATTTGACAGTTAAAATGCTAATAATAGATTTGCTGCTCTTCAAGAAGTGAATGACTATCTGTTAGTTATTTAGGTTTGTTTATAAAGTCACATATGAGCATAAACGGCTGGTAAATTCTGATCTTGGATATCATCAGGAAAAACCTGTGTTGTTCTGGGGGACTTTATCTTTATCATGCATGCATGTGCACATGTGCATCCTGGTGACACTGCTGTTGGGCCGACAGCGCCCATGTCTTCATCACACTCAAACCTCAGACTTTAGGTTAAAAACCGCTCTGATCCATCACACTTAGTAGTCCTCCACTCTAACGAAGGCAATCATGAAAATACTGCAGGTAAAAGATATTCTGGTGGCTTTCCTCTCCTACAGATCCTTTCTGAGGCTCTTGCTGTGTTTTCATTTGTCCCTGCATGCAGGTCGAGGTTCATGCAGGGGGGGAAACAAGAGAAAACTGTCTGCTACATTTTCATTTCCATCTCTCTGCATTCAGCTCAGTTTTACAGACAAAACAAATTCTGATCGTGAAAGCTTCATTAGTATGCCTTCAGTCCATTATGGCAGCAGCTGTGCCTAGTAACTGTTGCTAGGGTTGTGATGCACTTAAACCTAATTCTCTCCTCCTTTGCAGCTCCAGAGTCTCACCTTGAGGCCACCTCCCCCCGGGACCCTCACCATCCCCCCTTCCCTTCGGCTGAAGCCTCCCTCATCGGCCCCGCCGCCGCTCTCTCGCCCTCACGGCCCCCTCTTCCCTCCCCTCAGGCCGCGACCGCAGCCCAGCACCACGGCAACGGAGAGCCCAACCACTCCCAGCCGCCACCTCTCCGTCCCTCCTCCAAGTAGGTTTCAGCAGCTCAAAGTGGTCCACACGGGGTTGTTCTCTTCTTTTAGTTAGACAGGGACTCAAAACTGCAGCGAATTATCCAACAGGTGATGTGAGAGTAACTATGACAATTTTTATTTGCAGTCTTTCAGGGTTTCATGAAGCTATTTCATGAAAAGTTATCTCTTTAAATCAGCTTTTTTGTGCATTATGAACAAAACGAAAGTTAATTCTTACAGTCGGTTTCCCTTTTTTTTTTAACATCTCAGAGTGGATCTTTTACTCCTCTGCATCTACCGTTATTTGAATAGGAAAACCAAATGAGCAAAACCCGAATGAAGCAACAAATGAGCTTTGATAAAAAAAGGACAAGCAGCTTTCTGTCAGGGGCTGAATGGAGAACCTCTGAGGAGCAGCCGGCGTCGCCTCAGGTGCATCGCTGCTGGTCTCAGAGCAGCTGGGCCCTAATCAACTTTACACACACAAGCAGGGTTCAAAACCACATGCTTTGTTTTAAAATGTAGTCCTGAGGGGAAGAAACACAAATGAACAACTGACTGCTTGATCAACAATTGAATTTACTGACAACAAATCAGATACTTGAAGGTTTTCTTTCATTCTTTTTTTTTTTCTGTTTGTTCTGGTTTACTGTTTATGGTTTACTTAATGTTTTATGGTTCTGGACAAGCCTGGGGCTTTGAAAACACCCAAAGACAAATAATTTGGTAAAATCTTTCTTTTCAATATCAAATATATTTATATATTTTTAAGGTTCTAAAGTCATGTTTAGGTTTAGTTTAAATGAGGGTCAAGTGCTGTTCTGTTTTGTTGTTTCCATACAAGCTTCTCTGTATACTATGAATTATAACATAATACGACACAATGTATGAGATGGTAAAACTTCAAAATCATTTTGTTTGATGCCAGTAACACAGCATAATGGGATTGACATGGTAAAGATGTCTATTCAGGTTTCTAAATTCTCCAACATTTTCTAGTATGGTACGGGAACTGAAGTGGCCTCCTTCAGACCTGTTTTTCCACTTCTTCTGCAGCCATGCCTTTGTAATGGATCTGGTTTTGCATTGTCTTGTTGGAAAATTTAGGGAAAAGCTGTGGTCTTGAAGGCAGCATCCTGTAGCTTCAGGATGATGTGACATGTGAGGGAGCGTAGCCTTGCTAACTTTCTCATCTCTGTCTTTTAAAAACTGCCTTGGGTTTGTCTGCACATTTTATTCTAAATAATCATGTTATTGACAATTAACAGAAATTAGAAATTAGATTCCCATTGTTTCCAGTGTCTAAATATCTCAGGAATATTTGAGTGAGTTTTCAGAGCTGAGTTTATTTATTTTATTTCGAACAAATGGTCTTTTAGTGGACGTCAGGACTTTGTACCACTTTTTGTGTCACATTTTATTCAGTGGACACTTTCATGACAAAGGTAGGGGCGACCCTTAAAATCACTGAGGGAGATTTGGATAAAGAGTTTTTATTCAGAGGAGAAATGTTTAGAGAGGGAGGATGAGACAGGAACCAAATGTGTGCCGTCACCCTTTATCAGAAACCAAACCAGAACAAAATGAGTGAAAAATGGAAGCAAAGTATTTAGAGTTTTCTCAGAAATGATCCCAGGACTATTTTATCGTAATGAAAAGAAAAAGCAGTTATCTTTGCCTCTCGTAAAAGCCTGATATCTTCACCTAGGATGAGAGGGATAGTGATGGAATAACTTCCGGTTGATAATAAATGTTAAATATTCATGTTTTTCATTTCAGTTTTAATTGTTTTTGTATTTTATTGAACGTTTTATCAGATGTTTTTGAGTCGTTCATTTATTCAATGAATGTTTTCTACTGAGAAACTTAACACCAGAAAAATCCTGACGTCCACTCCAGTGAACATCTTGTAAAATCTGAACAAGAAAAATATTTCAAAAATCTTTCTGTGCAATTTAGTTTTTTACAACTCACAAAAATTTAGTTTTAAAATAAAAAAAAACAATTCCTGGGTCTAGGGAGGTTATGTTTCTGTAAAATCTGAGTGAACTTTTCTGCATTAATGCTGGAAATGCGTCACATACCATTGCTCTGATGCAAACTGTCACAAATCCTGGTTTTTACTCTTGTTGCTGATAAGTCTGAGGCTTATTTTGGTTTTCGGCCTTGTGCAAGCATTTATTTCTTCGCTAAAAGACCTGGAATACTGGTCGTTGTGAACAGAATAACCTGGAGAAGGTGACCGTGTGCTGTCTTTTCTGCACAGTAAAGTTGAAAGTGGCAAATGTGACTGCAGCTGTGTAATGTAGAGCTTAACAACCACAGCGATGCTTGGCCTTATGGTTGGATGAGTTATTACAGAATGATTAATACAGGGATGTCTGAGGGTGAAACATTACACAATGAAACTCCTCCATACTGCTAAATATACATTTCCACTCTTTCTTTGGGGAATATTATTTAAACAGTTTCATTATTTTCTCGGACGTTTGCTGGAGAACATCTGTCCATATTTCTCGAAGCCTTCTGTTGATGCTGCTTTTGATCCAAATCATAATAGAGATAACCTGTTTGAAACAAGATCTTCATTATTTTTATCTCGTTTCTTGACCAAATAATCATTTGAATTAATTGTTTTTTTGGAATAAGGTGCAGCCCGAAAGGAAAAGTGGATGTGAATGACATCTATTTGATGAGAAAAATCATTAAATATATGAGGTTTGTGGGAAAAATGTATGAGTTTTTTTTTCTTTTTACTTGATGCTTAAATTGTGTTTCTGTTTTTGTCATCTCCTTGCACAGCTCTCTACTCTCCAGTCCGAGCCGTCCCTCTGAGACCCCGCCTCCACTCGCCCAACAGTCACAGTGCGGCGGCTCCTCGACAGTCCTCATCCCTCCAGCCCATCGCCGCCGCCCCCTCCAGCCAGGCCTCTCCCACCGGCCGGACACCTGCAGGGCAGAAGCCCCCGCATGACCCGTTAGCCATCACCAACCATTTCGAACGCTCTCCGTCTGCAGCGAGGCAGCTCCAGATCATCGCCCTTTCCTCGGGTCGGCAGCCGCAGACGAGCGCGTACACCCACCCTGCTGTGCGGCCCTCGTCTCCGGTTAAAGAGTCGCCTGAGCTTTCCAGCCAATCACACAGCGCTGCGAGTGCCGAGGACACATTTCCTCTTCCTCTCAACTCCTCCCTGCCAAAAACCACCTCTCCTCTGTCCTCCCCTCTGTCTCTCCTGAGTCCGGCGTCTCCTTCAAGTCAGCCTGCTGCTCCAACACAAACTCTGAGCCAGAAAGGAGAGAGAAGCAGGGCGAAGGCAGGAGGCAGAGAGGAGCTACAGGTGGAGAAAGATGACCAAAGACAGAAAGTGAAGGAGGAGAACCCGGCCGAGGAGCAGAGAGTGGAGACGGGAAGAGAGGAGGATCACATGGAGGTGATGGAGGAGGGTGACAGAGAGAGGAGAGAGGAGGCCGAGGAGAGGAAGATGGAGGAGGAGACTCAGATGGATCAGTCTGATCTTCCTCCCACTGGTGATTCCGTTAAAGACTCCAGCATGGAGGCCAAACCCAGCCCGGGTCTCACCTCAGCGCCGGTTCCAGTTCAGCCACCAGTCCCAGTCCCAGAGGTCCCTGTGCAGAGTCAGAGGCTGCAAGAGGCACACCGAGACCTGCAGCCCGTCAGCCAGGAGGACTTCTGTGAGAACATGTCCACCCAGTCCGACAACCAGTCAGGTACCTGCCAGCACACACCGCTTCCCTTCCTCACGCTCCGCCTGCTCATCGCAGCAAAACCCAAAAATAAGATGAGTCAGCATTTTCTCTTCACACCTTATTTATCCAGAGTTCCACTTTGTGACAGTGCAACAAAAAAAAGTCTGATTATTTCTGCATGTTTGTGTTGCTGGAACATGAAATTAGCTTCCCAGAGATCCTCTGCAACAGGAAAGTATTTCCCGGAAATGACTCAGTAGGGAACAAACAGAAGACGAAATCTGTCTGAAAGATCCAGAGAAGTCAGCCGAGGTGTGATGGTTGACGATGGCTGAGCTCTTATTTAATCTCAGTCCTAAGCTCATCTCTGATCTCTGACTACATGCGATTAAAAAGATGCTGAGCCTAACAAACCGCTGTGATTTTCATGGACGTTATGCCAGAACAAAATGTTTTATTTGGGATCAAGGGGGGAAAAAAAGTGAAAATCTTATTTATTTGTTTAGGCTCTGGTGAAAAGGTTTTACATGCACAGCTCTGGCCACTAGAGAGAAGACATTTGGCACTGATTCAAAAGGTTTTTTTCCTCCACTAATACGAAACATAGCTAAAGGAAATCCTCTGAATCCATCCATCATCAGCTTTGTTTGCTTTCTACTGAGCTGCACAGCCTCCAGTAAGACTGCAGTGCTACTTTTTTATATTTTGCCATAAAACCAGGGAAGAGGTGTAAGAGTGTTAAAAGTAAGGAAAAACTGAGGTTCTACAAGCTTGAAAGTTAATTTTTTTCTTGTCATTTATTTAAGTAGTGTTCAGAATTTCTCTGTAAACTTTCTAAAATGACTTTCTAAAGCTCTCCTTTGGATGTTTCTGCCTTTTGTTGTGTTCTCCGTCATAGAGAGCATTTTTGATGAAGCCTCACTGAACAGACGATGAATCAGCTGAAGCTCTTTTCTGGAGTTGTTCTTTTATTTCTGGATTGCATCGCTTTCATGTCCTCGTCATCTGTTGCAGATGTTTTTTAGTCCTGACACTTCTTCTTCTGTCCAGTTTCCTGAAATGTTTTAAAGACGCCCTGAGACATAAGGAGTTTTCAGCTAATGGTCAGGTACAAGGAATGGACTAAAAATCTATGAAAAATCAACCAAAGAAATACTTCCAGAGAGCTGGGAGAAGAATAGCTTCACATACATAGATTATAAGAAAAAAATCTGTCTGCAGAATAGAGATAAATGAGATTAACACATCTGCATACAAAATATGTTTTTGTGGATATTTTCATTTCTAATCCATAATTCTTTTCAAACTGGTCCTAAAATTCACACAAAACGTTTCATATTCAACCAAAATACTTTGATTTATTTGTTCTCTTCATTTATTTTAAATGACTTTATTGTTAAGAGATCCAATCATTTGCACAAAAGAGCCAAGTAGTTTTTCAGAATAGTTTGTCAGTGCATCATTGTCACACCTGCAGACTGAAACCTGTGAATCTTAACAAAATATTCATCAGATTTTTCTTTATTTGCTCCTGCAGCTTTATCCAGCCTCTCCTCCCAGTCTCCCCCCTCCTCGCCGTTCATCACCCCATCAGCAGAAAATCCTCCTCCCCTGCTCTCCACTCCACCCGCCCGCCCAACCGACCTCAGCCTGTCGCAGCACGAGACGGAGAAAGTGGACAAAGCGGCGTGTGATTCGCAGCACATGGATGAAACTGAGGCAGAGCCAGTCGCACAGTCGGAAGAGGAGTCTGACTGCTTCATCCAGTCGCTGAGCGGCCCCTGGGAGCCGAAGGCGTGGCCTGAGGGGCGGCAGGTTCTCACTCACCTGGTGGAGGGATTCGTCATTCAGGAGGGGCTCCAGCCTTTTCCTGTAAGGACAAATCTGTTGGCGTTAAACATAAAAGTGATCTAAAGAAGTTTTTACAAATATTGATTTTATGTGTTTGATTCTACTTTATCATTTCATTGCCATGTGATTTTTTTCAAAATATTTTAAATAATAATAATTATTAATATTATTGTTATTATTCAAATATTTTGAATAAAA
>JAVQJG010127039.1:0-13637 GCA_036024015.1 Craterocephalus amniculus | reverse complement strand
CCAATAAACTTCATTTCACTTCTCCAATATCGCTGTGTTTGTCTGCTATATGATATATTTAACTGAAATTGATGATCCAAACAACCAGTGATTTATAAAGAAAAATCTTGAAAATGATGGTGCCCAAACTTTTGCATATGACTGTATCAGAATTCTTTTGCAAACAAGGCATGTAACTCTCTTCTGTGCACACAACGCAGGCACTGCATGAGATGACACAACCGAGACCACAAGACACAATTTCGTATCTGCGGAAATAATTTCCATAATGTTGTCCGACACTTACAATAACAATCTGTGCCTGCATTTGCAACCTGTCAGCTGCAAAAAGAAAGACTTTTACTCTGCTGTGTTTAATTGCTGTTATATTACACTGCAGCTGTTTGCTAGTGGCTGGTCAAAGAGCTCTCGTTCAATTTAGAAAACAAAGATCAATTTTTACACAAATATAAATAAGTGATTTTTCACATTTTCATTGGATCTAGTTCACTGCTCGACCCAAGTGCAGCACAGCCAGGCTAATGACCAGAGGATAGCTATTGTAACTATTCTATATGTTGTTCTGCTATATGGGCTCAAAAAGTCTATAAGATACTGAGCTTCCAATCAATATTCACAAATGATTTCCTTGTTTATATTGTACAATAAATCAAGCTTTGTAACTCTGAAAATAAATCTGTCTGAATATGAATTTTTCCATGTCTAGATAGGATTTGTAGTTGTGTAAAACATATGTGAATCAAACTTAGAAAGACACAATTAATAAAATGTATAATTTAACATCTGTCGAGGGGTAAAATTCCTGCTTTTAAATTCACTCACACATTGTGTAGGAAGTTTGAGTGCTGGCATTTTCACAGTCTTAAGAAACTGTCTCCAGAATCTGAGTTTAAGGTGTGAGTGAAGCAGATTTACATCGACACGTCCTGTTCGTTAGATGGTAGTAGCTTAAAACACGCAAAAAAATGTGTTTCACTGAACAGTGAGTTGGACTGTTTCATAACCTTTGATGGATTTTTTTGTAAAGGATTTTCTATGTGTGCTGATTTTGATCTAAACTTTTACCAGACAGGTGGAATAAACAGGTACACTGACACATGCTGCGACAGACACAATGCGGCTCTCATTCTCCTGCTGGCATGCTGGAGCTATGTAGCTCTGTGGTGGAAGCCTTATACGACAAATCAATCATAAAAAAGTGTAAACTTCACAATTTTATAATGTTGATAAGGTAGCCCATAGCTGAAAAGTGAAGCTGAAATGTTAAAATCTGCAGTATGCGTTTGTGATTTCACACTGATTAAACATGCATTGTTTGGCAGTGAGTGTAAGACAGTTTCAGTTGAGCTGACTTCTGAGCAGTCTTCAGTGGACTCCCTCAGCGTCCAACAGCGAATACCACGGCATATGTTATTTTGTTGTTTTGTTTTTTTTTAACCTTATGTTATTTACTTATTGATTAATAACACATTGTTATATGTTGCAACAAACTATGCATGAAGATGTATTTCTGCCACATTCAGACTTCAAGGCATCAGCATAATTTGGTCTCTGATTGGACCATCTGCTTTGCTGCTAACCTTGAAAATACAAACAAACTGCTCGGGGCATGCTTGCATACTATTGCAACAATGACCATCTCAGGATCAATACATTATCAATAGGGAAAGGAGAGTTGTTGTCCAGTAAGTACAGTATAACTCAACTCCAGTTTAGTGATGAGCAAGTTACTCTAGAAATACATCATAAATACTTTGGGCAGAGTGTAACAGAAGAGAAGAATACAGTCTTGTTGCAAACCCACTGATACATTATGAATATATGGGGAGTAATACATTATTGACTTGTGCTGAGTTATAAGCAGGATAACACACAGAGACAGATGAGGCCTGTTTCATCATGGCATGGTCCTATTTCCCTCGCATAGACTCCCAAAGCTGCATATATACACACAAACATCATTCAACATACATGCACACAAACTGACCGCTTTTAGTGTTTGACATCACACAGTTCCAGTTGATTAGTAATGGCTCTCTGTATAAAGTGCCATTATCTCCAACAGCCATGATGATAATGATCTTAAGCACCAAGACAGGCAATTAGGATTGGAGTGTTGAGAAACTGGCCCTGTAGATCAAAGCCATGAATGAGTAACGGTATAAGTCTACCAGACAAAATAGACTGAAATTGTGTGTCACTCGCTTAACATCCAAACGCTATTTCAGAGAGCTACGTCCATCGTTATAATCTCTTGCAGCTGTCAGTCCAGGTCACAGAGACTCAGAAAACCTTCTTATTTATTTCTTTAATAAAGAGGGAACATGCTTTGAAGTAGCCTGAAAGATATTTACTAGTTAAATACACTGAGCTGTTGGATTTGAAAAGAGGGACACACAACTTGCACATAAAACTAAGGTTTGCTGGGGCTTTAAGGGATGTACGTGATAAGTGCAATTCAAGTCTCTTCTTCTGAGATGTGTTTTGAAGAGAGATAGCCAAAGTGCATCACATTATATGCTGCAAAGCTGCCAAGCCCTCGCTGAGCATGTGCGACACAGACATAACGACGGATAGAAAATAGACCATCAAGTTTCACTCCTTCTCTTCTCAAGAGGTGTGAGGACTGAAACAAACAGCTTATATGAAATAAAATGAGCTGCGACAATGTTTACAAAAAAGATGGCTTTCAAATGGCACATAGTGTACTTTGTGTAAATCGGGACAAACACAGCATTTTCATGTGGCTCCAGTGTCTTGTCATGCAGGTCGCTTGCCGATCATTGTGCTTACAGCTCAGAGCACTGAGAAATAATTCATAAATTAATCAGGAGCATTTCTTCCCAGGATCACTGTTTCTTTGACTCTGGATAATCTACTCTCTTTTTCCATATAACCACAACACTGATCAAAGAAGTAATCACTTGAATAATTGTTAGTGATCAAATTAACCCTCGACAACTGAATTTAATCACCAAATAGGCCATACTATGTCTTGCTAAATCTCCCCCTTCCTCACCTGGAATGATATAAGCAGGTCCTATAAATCGCAAAATGGACATGAGCTTGTTTGAATCAACATATCTGCTTATTTGTACTGACATCTGGGAAACTGGGAGGCAAGGACATTACAGTAACTTGAACTCAATTTTTGGAAGTATGGCAGGTGCGTTATCTTACTAAAAGAGGTCCATGACATCAGGGAATAATGTTGCCCTTAAAGGGGTGTACATGCAGCGTAACAATGTTTAGGTGGAGGGTATGTGTCAAAGTAACATCATAAATGCTGGGTGGGAAAGTTTCCGGAGAGAGCACCACACTGCCTCTGCCAGCTTGTCATCTTCCCACAGCGCAGCCTGCTGCCATCCCTTTTTCAGCCGTCCACATAGTATAAAAGAAAATGTGATTAACCAGAGCAGTCTGCTTTTTTCCCAGTGCTTGATCCAGTTCTGACACTCACGTGTCAATTAGAGGTGGTTTCAGTGTTGGACAACGCACAGCATGGGTACAGCTTGAAGCAGCAGGTTGCAGTGCACAGCATGAACTATTTATCTCCTCGTTGGGATCTGACCATCTTTGCTCCTGATCACATGGAGCTGGTTCACAGGTTCTCCTTCCTTGGATCACATCTAGAAAGTAACCAACTGCCTACAAGTCATGTGACCTGCTGCTCTGGGAACTGTGGTAATTTGGCCCTTGTCAGTGTTTCAGATTCTTACACTTTGTTATCTTTCCCGCTCCCAGCACAGCTACTTTTACCATTGCTGCTTTATGTATACCACCACTGACAAATGTGCTTGAGACCAAATTATTTCCACTTACATGGTCTATTTCTTTAATAATTCGTCCATGCAAACCTTTTCGCGTTCTTCAGCTACAGGATGCTGATAATAACACTGCCGGCATAACTTCTCAGCTTTCATTAATGTCAGCGAATCACAGCATGATCGCTTTCTGCCGTAGCCTTTCTTATTTACATATACGGTGCTATTTCTTTTCAGATACAGTGCTTTTCTGAGATGTTATTTGCATGTGGTTATTTTCTTTGCGAAAATTATTCTTGCCATTTATCTCTCACTTCTCACAACAAGGTGTTTTTGCCCACAAGACTTCTGTCGACTGCATATTTTTTTGCTTACTCTACCATTTGTGATAAAAGGTATTGAGAATTGTACTGAAATTAATGTGGAAATCTACATTCAGAACTCCTTTGTGTCACTTACTTTATACTGATGGCGTATTCGTTGCATTCTTTACTCCTGTATCGAACTAGGTAGGTGCTGTTTCCTCGGTCCAAGAGCTCCACCTCAGCCTGGTTTCTCTCCACAGGCCCTGCAAACCTGAACCATTCATGAACAACTACTGCACTTACACTGCGATCAATCATTCTAAACATGAGAATGAGAACATCCAATGCAATCAATAACATGGCAAAATGATAAACTGTCCTTATTCTACACAATCTCCAGGTTGTTGTTTTTTTTACACTTACCATAGCTGGTTAGAGTAATCGACGGGTTTTGGAACCTGGCATGGAAAAGAACTGTGGTTATTTTGTGTCTTAATGGAGTCGATACACAGGGCGGAGGTCATTTGTGGTAATGTGATATTTAAGACACTTCTAATGGCTAAAATAACTCTTCAACAGCAGAAAAAAACAGCAATTCAAAGCACTAAATCCCTTTGCCAAGACATCAACAGTGGCCATTATCCACTGAATGCACTGTAATCACACTAAATTTTGTGTTATTGATTTTGATAAATATGCACACTTACACATGGGCAAGGCCTCACAGCGTCACTTGGAAAGAAGCCAATCTTGCTTGTCGCCAGTATTTTGCCCTGCAATGGCAACCGCTTGTTAATCGCATTATATTTGTCTGGGAGCAACCGCACTTCTCCCCCTCTCCTTCTCTTCCTTTTTTCTCTTCCCCTCCCACCCTCGCTTCAGTAAATCCTCAGCAATTAGCACACAACAAGCAGTGCATCTAATTTGCAGCCCGAGTTAATTATGGTTCAAACTCTGCCGGCAGTTAGATTTGTACTGCATCAAAACAAGAGCCTCGTTTAACACTAAATAATGGATCTCATTCTGGTCTTTGAATACCCAAACAGTGTGGGCTCTCTGGATGCCACGGAAGACTCTCAACTGCTTTTTAGCAAACACCCCCGAAGCAACCAGAGGCTTTACATGAAAATCATTAATTCATTCAGCAAACAGAGAAAAGTCAAACTTCTGTCTCCAGCGAAGTAAACCGATTATGTACTAATCACTTATTTTCAATACAGACAGTTCAGTTTAATTTAGAACCTTCATTAACCATCATGTAAATAAACTTGTAGGCGAGAATATATATCAGCATTAAGTTCGAGGCAGACAAAGTTTCCAGCTCTGAAATTTGAGGTTAATTTGTCCATTGAGTGAATTTGAGAAGAAGTGAAGTAGTGATGAGAGCTCTTCATACAGCTTCCTGCCCTGTTTATGTTTCCCTGCTCACTCCTCTTTGTTAGGGTATGAAATGCTTTTCGGGACCGTGCGAGGCCTGGCAGTAACTAGATTGGAAAGCGAATCTTTACCCATCTCTGTGATTCATTCTGTGTAATAACATTTCATCAAAGGTTTTTTGAGAGCCCTTCTCTATTTGTTATGCTTTCGATAAGCGTATGATAAAGATTAAACTTATTACTCTGTTGGCATAAACAGGCATCAGCCAGAGGATCAAATGAAATTACAGTGATTGATTGTATTGTTCTGCCAGGGGGATGGGGGATAATTGCCTTCTGGGTAACAGGGGATATGAATTCTCAATTTTCTGTAATTCCATCCTCTGGCGCCACTGGGGACGCCAAAGATTGAAGGTGCCCTGTGGAGTTTTCATTGTAAACAAACACGGTTTTGGTAAGATTCAGTGTTTCCCCACCAAATCGCATTGTGTGTAACTATAAGGCCCGACAAACTTGTTGAAACAAAACCTTTTATTGAATGCTTTGAAACTTCACATCAATATGCAACCTCTTTATCTTCTCTTTCATTAAATTAAGCAACATTTTAGAGCTCATTACTGCCACCAGCTGTTCATAGGCATCACCATAATCAGCACAACACCATGAAATATATAACAGTCAAATTTTTTAGGCTGTATGATTAGATTTTGTAAACAATATTCCAATTATGATTGATACAGAGTCATGCTACATATATTCATGTTCTTAAATAAAATGTGCAGATGTAACGGCTTTAAATACCTCTGATGTGAGTGTAAATGTAAACAAACAAAACCAAAACATGTGCTGTTGAAGAGTTCTGGTGACAGCCTCAGATTGTCAGGATTTCTGCATTCCCTCATTTGCCAGCCTCATCTTGTTTGCCAGTGTAAAAGCTTGGGCTTCATTTTGAAACTGAAGATGCTCAAAAATGGATGGAAATGTCACTGCTGAATGGGATCTCAGCTTCTGACTCTAATGGCATTGATATGATTTGGTAGGGTTAAGTCTAATTTTAGCGGGCAATTCTCTACTTTCTGGATTTTTTTCCACCCTTACAAGGTCTTATAACGCTTTACTCTGCTTGTTAAAGCAGATCGTAATAAAATCAAAAATCTAAAAGGCGGCTATCTTATCTCATCAGAGACACTCATTGTGAGCTGCCAAAACGTATTCTAACCTAGCTCTGAAGTAGGACTAGTTACCAGACTGACGTTTCTCTCAAGTGACCAATCCTGCTCCTGACACGGCAAAGAAATGCATCAATAAGTTTATGTAAAGATAAATGAACGTATAAATGCATAAAAGCAAAACAATATTCTGTCATTTTTCAGTTAAATTCTGAATTCATTTCTGCATTTATTTACTTTTTATTAATCTATTTATTAATTGTGGCATTGTCAGTGCATCATCATCACAATCCACAATATAGGCTATTTTTGTTGTCATTTATTGTCAACTCATTCCCACAGAAAATATCCCTAGTCCATTGTGTGCTTGTGTGTCTCTCCAGTTCCCTCGGCAGCCAAATGGTCAAGGCAGATGGCTGCCTCTCCTGAGCCTGGTCCCGCTAAAGGTTGCTTCCATGATTAAAGGGAATCATCCTTTCCATTGTGGCCCAATGGACTATATGTGTTCAGAGCAGGGAATTAAATCAGAGTTTCAATTCAATGCAATCTGCTTGTTTACGCAGCTAGGCTATTATTTTTTATTATTTCACATATATAAAACACAGCTATAATTCATTTGGATTGAATTGGATTGCAAAATACTGGTCTGGATTTAATTGAACTTGTTTATTTCCTATTTGAAGTATCCTGAGATGACAGATGCAGTAAAGAAAAGCTATCTAATTAAACAGAACTAAATTAAATTTGTGTGTTGCACAGCTAACGTAACGAATAATTGCTTTAACAGTTGCCAATCAGATCATGTCAAAGCAGCAAAATAAATAAAACGAAATTTAAAAAAATCTGCCTGTATATACTGGGGGACAGTCAATCTGTGGGAACTTTTGGATATAATAAACAAAATAAGGGATCATGTTACTTTGATTCAGTGTTGCTTGCAATTTTACGTTTCCTTTAGGAGTTATTAACCTTCCGAGTAATTAAAAATTGCATCACCTTATGTGAAGTGAATGCATCGTTGTATGTAACCATTTCTAAAGTTGTCTCTCCTTTTCTCACGTGTGGCTTGTTATTGATTGTTGTCATTTATTAATTTGCTTCACCTTATCAGGGAGAGAGAACATTAATCAACATCACAGTGAATGTTCCAACGTCAGACAAAGGGAGATATATCAACTTTCTGAAAGAGTTTGTTGGAGCTGACAGCTCACACAAATAAGTGTCTTTGCTAGCTTTAGTTTTTATTCTTTCAACCTGAATAAACCGACCAATCAGGCTGCTTGGGTGGGTGGAGAGCGGTTTGCTCACCCCTTTAGACTAGAGGGGAGCAAAATGACAAGCAATCATACATATTATACCCTCAAACAACTTACAAGAATCAAAAATAATTTAGCACTGTATCCTTCTTTTTTTGTTGTTGTTGTTTTGGTCAACTTATACACACATGCACATCACCATATGCACTTTGTTAATACTAGTATTATATACTAGTAGTATAAAGAATATACTGTATGAATCTGTTCATCAAAATACAGCTGTTCTGAATTTCTAATTAATTATGAATTCACCAGCACAGCTTTTAGTGAAACTGTTAACGGTATCATTACATAGCAGCCATGAACACAGTTCTTCTGATTATCCCTTTACAGCATGCATTGTTACCATGGCAGCAAACAACGCGCTGCCATCAAGTCTAGACATTCTGGTTGCCATTCTACTCGCTTACAAGAAGTCTCCTGGCATTCATGTCCTCACCCTCCACCTTGGGCTAAGTCACAACAGAGAGAAACACAGAGTGCCGGAAATTGGGCTAACTGCCCACTCCCAGCTGTGCTGCTGGCAAAAAGGACTGCCGTCTGATTGGAGCAGCACCAGAAGGAGGGTGAGGCTTTAATGCCGCCATAAAAAACAGAGTGAGAAACAGCGAGGGTGGCTGCCCAGAAGACCGCAGATAAATCGCCATCCTTTCAAAAATAGATAAGGTCAAACACCCTGAACCGCTGGTTGACGTCGTGAGAGGGTTTGCGAGATGTGCCAGAACAGGAGGTTGTGCACCACCATTAACACATCCTCCAGAGGCTGAAGTGTCTGGTGTTTTATTGTTTCATTGTGACCCTTAATTAATCAAGTCAAGCCACTAATTGGTTAGATCATCTGATCTAGGCTTGGATCCAATCTAAAGAATGAAAGAAAAGACTGATTCTCTATCTGTAAGGTAACTGGGGTCCAAGAACTGTTCATATAGATCTTCAAGTGATATTTCTAATTGCAGCTGACCTCATTCTAATGTATCTGTGGCTTGCCTGACAGGAGACAGAATATGATGAACAGCCACAACACAAGAAGCAATCTATCAGTGATAATGATCGTGGTGAGATAAATTGTAGATGTCACTATACTTAACGTTTTTTGACAGGATTATTTTTTGTTACCACACGTGGGACGTTCGTTGTTTGCGAGCGGAGATAACCGCACCAGCAGAGTGAGCCCTGACATGATGTTTCTTCACGGGGTCACAGATGTGGACATAAAACAAGAATGAGCTGAATGACACACACCTGCCACCAGGAGCTGCGCAGGTCAGCAAACATCAGCTCAATGATATCCCCCTCATGGATGCTTAGTGGGAGCCCACACTGGGGACTGGGGTTGCCACTGTAGTCTCTGATCACAACCATCCTGGGTAATCCTGTGCGCAGGGAACACAAACACATTCATATTCAAATGATCTGCTTTTATCAGGAGATCTAGGTAACAGAGTCCACACAGAAAAACAAAAACAAGAAATTAAAATATTTTCAAGAACTGTTTTTCATGACATCAGGAAAAACATGGGTAAATCTACTCTTTAGGAGCAGTTGGAGATGACATATTAGCCTGTCTGACACACGGCACTAATGCAATACGCCCTGGAGTAAACAAAAATTTTTGTCTGCAGAAAAGTTGCTGCTTAAATCTAGTCCTGAATACCATAAAGCAGGGGTGGGAAACCCTGCTCATCGAGGGCCCAATCCTGCAAGTTTTGCATGCATCCCTGCTCCATTACACCTGAGTCAAATGGTGATCGGTTGTGGGATCCATTTGATTTAAATCAGGTGTGTTGGAGCAAGGATGCATGCAAAACTTGCAGGATGAGGGCCAAGATTCCCCACCACTACCATAAAGAAAATTCTCCAACATAGCTGCACTGTTACGGGTTCATGACCTACAAATATATTTCCAAAAGTCTATGTATTCAGTTTAAAACAACAAATAACACTCGTTTAAACTGGATATGAGACTGAAAATGGTGGAAAAACGAACTATAAAATTATACCCCTTGAAAATGTAAATTTGCTATAGGGCCTTTACACCACCAGAATATGAAATAAATGAGACATTGCCAGATAAGGACGTCAAACTGATAGCAGCATATGTTGCTCTAAAATTGTTTTTTTTTTAAAATCTAAAATCTGAGCAGAAATGGTGCCTTCACAGATGTGGGATTTACCCATGCCAAGTTCACTAATGCGTCTATGTATCATTACAGATGCTGGATCTCAATAAAGTTGGATGGTTCTTATTTACTTCAACCCAGAGAAAAGAATCAAAACATGCAATATGTCAGACCAAAAAAAATGTTTCCTTTGTCTCAGTGTATCTTAAAAGGAGTTCAATCCTCTGGTGGGAATATTTCTGCAACTTCTATCTTGCTAGACTAAGCTTAATGCATTTCTACTGAGCTTTTTCTTAGTCTGGCACAGTTTCAATATTTGCAAAAGCAGCAACATATTGTGTTTTACTGATAATGGATCCAGTCAAAGCAGTAATTTCCACTGCACAACTATGTGTTTGTAATGCAGAAATCCCCCGGGGATTTTTAACATACATTGGACTGTTTGAACCTTGTGGAGAATATTCAAAAATATATATTATTCTTAAATTGCTAAACTTTCCCCCCAATGAACCCATTTGTACCCAGTTTCTCAGGGTTCCTGATTTTCAAAAATGTGTTAATGCCCTGTACAGCATTTTTTATTATCGTAAATTTTTATATATGTATAGCAGTTTTTGTGACATGGACATATATCAAACCTTTATAGACACCAAAAATCTGAAACACTGTTAAGTAGAAACAGCAGATGGAAAATAGGTGTTTTTTTGGGGGGTGATTGTTCAAGAAAAAATTATCTTAGTGTTTTTTGTTTGTTTTTTTAATCAAAACTGACCTCTAAAACATGCATAAATACTACTCCAAACACTCTTTTCCAATAGAGATCTTTACCACTAAAATAGCAGCATCCTAAAAGTGGCAATTTACCAGTGCAGGAAATCCATCTCTTTGATTTCAGAACAGTGCGGCACCAATCTTTCCTCAGCATGGTAGACAAATACAGCCACAAGCATAAGGCTAAAGCTAAGACTAAACACCCCTGCCAACTTTAAAGACACAACCACTTACTCTCCCTTGACTCACATTTCCAGCCTCCCTCAGACAGAGCACCCTCCCAGCTCCCCTGCAAAGCAGCCCGAGGAAACTATTAGCTGACTGTGACCTCAGATGAATGGAATATCTCACATTCATGTTTTTAATAAGAATAATAAGCACGGCTGTCTTTCTCATAAACCCCTTATGGATATTGATTTATCACAAAGGCACAGCTCAGCAGTTGAGGCTGAGGCACATAGACTGCTGGAAGTGCTTTTCTGCCAGCGTTTCTCCTGCGTGGTTCACATAATGATTCCGCCCACTCCAATTCATCTCAATGCCGTCTAGGGTTTAGGAATCACAGCATGTGGTGAGCGAAGAAGGTTCTTATACTCTAGTTAACGGGATTCTTTCTGCATCATCCTATCCACTAGTTAGTCTTACTCAAATATATGCCAAAGGGGCAGTTGCTGATTTTCTACCATGTGTGAACAAGGGGAATCATGTCAGCAAATTTCTAAGAAAGAAAATTTGATTGTGTTTCACGTCAAGGTGAAAAGAATGAAAATATATACAAGTACAAATGTCCTTTAAGTCATCAGCTGTCTTGTGATGTGTTTAACAGAAACCTTGGTATAAAGAATATCTTTAATTAGACTAAGCTGCTTTTCATTTTGTCTGTGTCGGGCACAGACCTGAAATAAAAGAAGTGTAAAGGGAAGCACATAAAACCCTCTGCAGGTTAACAAAAGTGGTCAGGCAGTCGAACCATACTGACCTGGTCTTGGTGGTATCGTGTTGTCCTGTAAATGGAGGAGAGGAGAAAAGAAAACAGAAAGAAGGGGGAAAAAATATGAAAACACGAAAGGAATGAAGCTTGATAAATATAGAGGTAGAAGTTTTTGGCTCCAGTTCAGGATCAGGCTGACCTGAAATATGAGTCAGACTGAACAAACAACTCAGTGTTTCATATCCATACAATGGTTTGAGCAAACAAACATAATAAATGGTAATTATTACATTTGGTCTTGTGTTTTTTTGGGGGAAATCTAATAGCTAAATGCATGAAATACTTAAATTCATATCCTTTTTAGCCATCATCTGATAGCACCAGATGCTGCAGAAAAAGTGTAACAAGCTGCCAAAACAAGAACCTCTGGGGAGGGAAAATCATTGCTATTACTAATTTTTGCTATTTACTTGTTCATTTTACATTTGCGGTAAATTTGAAGGGGTCTAATGGCCATTAACGGGTCCAAAGATCCAATTGTTTCTGAATGAAGGGGTGGCAGACTTTTACAGTGTTCACTTATAGCTTTCCTTCAGTTCTGGGCATTTTAACTAGTGTTCCACGTGCCACTTTTGAAAAACCCCAGTATCACCAGGAGCTGCGATTTGCCAGCTGTTAGATGCTGACAGGAGTCTGGCCAAAAAGAGCTCCTGCTGCTGCTCAGGCTCCTGCCTCTTAAAACATGTTGTTAGCAAAGTTTGGACAAGTTTTTCCATCACAATAACTGTTGCAGAAGACAAATTAATTTTAAAGTGGACTACAATAGGTGCATTATAAATGGCATGTTAACAAAAATGCTAAAGGTTTTTTAATCTCTATTCTATATTTTATAGTGAGATCATTTAAAACATATATATTTCGTTTTTTGTTTGTTCCATTTTTAACGCAAGTTGTTAAAAGCAATATTTAAGTTAAACTTGATGTTGCTTAAGGGCTCAACACAATTTGTTGTGAAAAATAAAAAAACAGACCAATTAATGTTCCACAACCCCAGTTGTGTAATTATTATGACTCTGTCTAAAAGGTAAATAAAAATGCAATGGTTTGCAAAAGGGTTTGCTTTGCTCTGAGTAGTCTTTGTTATATATTGTGTATCGTGACGCACAACATTTCGAGAATCCATTTGGAAGAATAAAGGCTGCTGCATTTTTGTTCAGGACAATATATTGGCGCATTCATAGCAGTACATGACCACCCTGCAAACCTAATCTAGCACCATACAACTTGTTTCCTGACCCCTAAAAATCAAACCTACACTGATAAACATCTGTTTTTGCAGCTGCTCTGCAAGTTAAACAGAAAATATCCATGCTTCTAAGACATTATAGGGGGAAAAGATTTGTTGTCTGAACATTTTAAGTAGAACACTGTTCACCGGTATAATCAGCTTATTCAAATAACAAAACTTTGATTGTTGAGGGGGATGACAAGATCCTTCCACATTTTTCTTTGTCACCGGATAAGAATTCATGTGATTAGGAGTGCAGGTGCTATGTTACGCCTCACCAATTATGCTAGCTTAGATGTCTGAGTCAAGGAAGAGAAACAGTTCAGGTCTTACCTTGGGCCTCTGCTTGACAGGATCTGCAGGCAGGTGAGAAACAGATACAGTGAGTGGAATACAATATGAGAGTGTGGTGGCTTCTTGACATACAACCTCAGCTGTCAACCTCTGCTGGCCCTCATTGCGCCTCTGAATGCATAAAGACCACAGTGCTTCTGCTAAAAATGCTTGTCAAAGGCCTGAGCTGGCTTCAGCTGTCTGTGAATTCAGGGAGAGGAACCTACCTGAACTCCAGACACAGACATTAAAACAGACACAATA
>JAVQJG010127011.1:0-15851 GCA_036024015.1 Craterocephalus amniculus | reverse complement strand
TATTATTATTATTATTATTATTATTATTTTATTATTATTATTACAATGATTATTATTATTCATTTAAAAAACCTTTTTTAAAATTATATTTATTGACTTAACATCAGCACTGTTGGTGTCCAGATTTCTGCCAGTAAACTAATGAACAGAAGCTTAATATTAAGCTCTGGAAATAGTTTCTACGTATAATTTCTTTGCTGAAATGAAGTGTGAGAAAGTGGCAGCACTGCCTCCTGCTTCTGCAGTAAAGACATTAATATCCAAAAGGAGCAGGACGAAGATGACAGCAGAGGTGAGCTGAGCTGCAAGGACACGGTGCTGCTGCTGTCTGCAGGATTAGTCTGATCCCCACTTGGATTGATTTCACACAGATTTGCAGCAGTGTTTGAGGAGTTTGACTCCCAAACTCGTTGCATTTGACGGTTTAATTAAAGACACAGAAACACATTTTTTACGTTAAACCTGCATGAGAGGGCTTCAGTCATCAGAAGTAAAGTCCACCGGTGCATGAAATGGATGCTGTGAGGACCTGCACACACATAAACACAGCTGTGTTGGATCAGCTCTTTCTAACATTTTTGTGACTAGTGGAATAAAGACGTAATTATGACCAGTCTGCTATGGTTTCACTGCTGGACACCTGTAGTTACACCTGTTGGATTGCTTGTTAGCACAAACATCTAACCAGCCAATCACACGTCAGCAACAAAACACATTTAGTCATGTAAACATGACTTACTGAGGAATGAGGAAGAACATGTTAGTCTGAGTATTTGTCTTTTGAATGAGAGAAAATATCAGGCTGTTGATGTCGGAGGTCAGGAGACTGGGCAGACTGGTTGGAGATGATAGAAAGGCAACAGGAAGTAATCTAAGAACAGGAAACTGAGGCTACAGTTCACACAGACTCACCAGAACTGGACCTGAAACCATTATCGGGAGAATTAACGATTAATTATTGATCAATCATTAACATTTTTTTTATTAAAATGCAGTATTTATTGGTTATTAAAATATGTTTACTTACAACTTCAGCACCAGTCAAAAGATAATTTCATTATTTAAATTATTTTATTAATTCACGCCAAGTTCACATTTAATCCTCTTTCAGAGACAAAAGGTGCAGATTAACTCCGTTACTCTGTAAGCCTGAAACAGCTCTGAGGAATTGTTTCATTAGTTGAAAGAAAACTGATTATTTTCATTAAGAAATTGTCTAAACGTTGCTAACCTGCAGAGTTTAGCATGTTTTTGTAACTTTGAAAGTTGTCAAGCACATGATTTTTAAGTCTTTTAAAAAGTCTATTCTTGGAAAATTTGACACACAGCTCAGGTCAGATATGGCAGAAATTTTGGGTATTAAAACACCGGTAATGATCATTATTATCATTAAGGGCGACTGTTTCTAAATCCAGCTCATACTTCCATTGTGGGATTAAGTTTCCTTTTTCCACTTGAGCGGCTCGCCGACGCTCCCGGACCTTTTCCTTTTACCTTTCATGGTTGCTTTTACTCAAATGTTGCCAAATACGGTCAACTGGGGTCATCGGGGTTAAATCCGAGAGCTTTTCCTTCAGATATAGGGCCGCAGACATAATTAGCTGAGAGCGCTGAAAACGGGAGACGGCTGAGGAGGAGGAGGAGGTGTAATGTAGATTTCTACTCAGGTTTTAATGAGCAAACGTTGACACTTTGAAGCGGTAAAAAGCTGTTCATCCTTTCTGGTATTGTGACTAAAAAAGGAAAGAATAGTTGCTTAAATCCCCTTCCTGATGTTGTCTGAAGTCATCTACCCCCTCTACATGACTGAAAACTGTCAGGGGGATTTAAAAGAAGCTTTTCTTCCACATAAAAACCAGCCGATTTGAATGGCGCAATACAAAATCCCGATATATCGTGATACTTTTGGTAAGATGATACATCGCAATTTTTCTCTACCAGAATTAAATTGTAAGAAAACTGTCTCAACTTAGTAAAAACGTAATAATATGCTCGACATGAACTTCCTAAATGAGAGCAGAGGATCTACTTTTTTTAAATATTTGCTCTTAATGTACAAGATGGATAAAGAGATTAAAATCGGCCTCATACCACCACCTAGTGCAATATACACGAAGAATGGCCTTAAATATACAATATATACATTTTTTATGTTTTTATTTTTTATTTTTTACTGTTATTATTTGAACAAATATCAATATAAATCTAAAATGAAAGTGCTCAGGATTATTCCTGTAAACTTTCACAGAAAGTCTAGTTTAGATGCAACTAAATGAAAAATCCCCATGTAAAGTTTATATTTATGGCAAATTGTTGATTTTGGGGGGAAAATGTTAAAAAAAAATTGAAAAATTTGTATTTTTTGTCATAAAAACATCAAAACTGTAGTTTGAATGTAGATCATTGGTGCATATTTAGCAAATTATTCATTCTGGGTAAAAAAATTTTAATCCTTTTTTCCGAAAAACTTTTTGAAATATTTTTAGAAAAATGTTGATTAAAAATGTTATATTGTGGATTTAAATAACTCTTTCTCTACTGTGTAATGTTTGCATACAGCATATTGTTGATTTTGAAAATGATTAAGAAAAAAAACTGTTCCCTTAAAAAGAAAAAGTGTGATTTTGAATATCGAAACAGTGTCATCACACAAAATATCGCAGTATTTCGGTAAATCAGTAATTTCCTGCACCCTGTTGTGCACCCGTGTGTGTGACGTGGAAGGATCATTATCTGGAGCCAGTGTGTGACTATCAGTGTTTGTGATTTCATCAGGAGGCGGAAGGCGAGGACAGAATGGGCCTGTCAGGCGACGCAGAGGGAGAATGTGATATCGACTCCAAAGCAGACACTCCAGACGTTCCCCTCTCCACGGCCGACACGGACAACACTCCACAATGCCTGAACAAAGCTCTGAAGGGGCTGCCGCCCAGGTACGCATGAGCTTCTCCAGCTAAATGTGTGCTTGTCATGTCTCAGGTACGGTCTGAATAAACGGAAGACGTGCAGATGTCTGATTACAAGCAGGTCAGATATTCACTGCTGAGTGATCGATCACCTTCCCATGTCGGCTGATTGGATCTGAAATAGGCTGCAGCCGTGGGACGTGTGTGAGCGTGTTCATGTTAATGAGTTCAGTGGTAAATGTCCACTCGTCCCCACAAACATGGTTTCTTATGTGCACAGTGACATGCTATTAAACATTCTTCTAGTAAGAGACACCAAGAGGAGATACAGAAGGATACGATGTCTGTCTTATGCATATATATATATATATATATATATATATATATATTACTCCTAATTAAACATGAACAACATATCAGATGTGTAAACGTGGAAAATAGGAGCTCAATGTGACTCTGATGGAACAAAAGGCTCGAAACGTAACAGACACAAACTGGAGGAGCGTTTGACAACCAATGAGGTTTCTACAACTCTGCAACAGACCGAAAACATGACACAGAGGATTTCAGAGAGGCAAAGTCTCTCAGATGGACTGAGGTTCACCAATCTGAGAAAGACTGGCTCTAAACATGGTGAAGATCCACCATGTACAGATTCTGAGAGGCAGGAGGAATCTCTGTGCGCTGGGGACATGACTCTCTACTGGAAACCAGTGCATGGACTCAGGAAGACTTCCAGATGTTCCCCCTGAAATCCACAAATGCAGGTTAGAGCTCTATGATGCAGAGAAGAAGCCAGATGTGACCAGGATGCAGAGCAGCTGGAATCCTGATCAGACCAGACCGGGACGACATTCCTCTCCATTCCTTTTACCAAAACTACTTTTTAACTGAATACTGGAACAACCTTTTACCAAAACTACTTTTTAACTGAATCCTGGAACAACCTTTTACCAAAACTACTTTTTAACTGAATACTGGAACTACTTTTTACCAAAACTACTTTTGACCAAAACTACTTTTTACCAAAACTACTTTTTAACTGAATACTGGAACTACTTTTTACCAAAACTACTTTTTACCAAAACTATTTTTTAACTGAATACTGGAACTACTTTTTACCAAAACTACTTTTTACAAAAACTACTTTTTAACTGAATACTGGAACTACTTTTTACCAAAACGACTTTTTAACTGAATACTGGAAGTGGTTTTTACTGGAACTACTTTTTACCAAAACTACTTTTTAGCTGAATACTGGAACTGGTTTTTACCGGAACTACTTTTTAGTGGAACTACTTTTCCAGACGTCCTGCTGCCATCGGATAAAAATTTAGCTCATTTCTTCTATGACACAATTAAATGTCTCAGTTTCAACATCAGATATGTTGTTTTATGTTTTGGTGGGGATAAAATATGATTTGTTTACAGTGTTTATAACATTTTGCTCGGCATCTGGACTTGTAGAATTGGGCTCATATGTAATGTGATAGTTCTACACGGGACTGGACACGAGTGTCCGAGGACCCATTTTACATGGAGCGGAGGGCGTGACCAATGAGTGGCAGCCAGGTCACAGGGCTTAAAGGCTCATGAGGAGGGACGCACTAATCTCTGGCAGCTCGCCGTTGGAGCCGGCGTGCTGCAGAGGAAAGAAAGGAAGGAAGAAAGAAGAAAAGATGCAATGAATTAGAAAGATATAGAGGGAGAGGAAGTGGATGAAAGGAGTTATTTGGGCTGAATGGAGGAGGCGGAGAGGTAGTTTTAGCTAGAGGGGAGGGAGGGTGAGCAGCTTTTTATTTTTCATGATGCAGCAGTTTTTCTTCCATCCATTCATGCAGCAGGCTGCAGGCCGTGCACCCTGCCCGGCCGCCGTGCAGCTTCCAGCCGTCGCTTCTCTTTTGTTTGGCTTCCAGGCTGCAGGCGGTGCAGCGGGACGCCTCGCAACCACAAACACTGCATGACAAAGCCTCTGCAGAGGAATGTGCAAAACCTCTCATACACATGCATCTACACGCAGGATTTCATTAGAAATCAGTGATGCTAACTAATTAATCAGTTTTCAATTACTCGGTTAACATAAATTAATTGCGATTAATCACATTTTGAGCCTGAAATTCCTCACCAGGTACTTTATGCCAGAAGTACTTGACGCACATGAAGGAATACAAGAGATATAATCATTTCATTTATTATATTAAATGACATTTATAAGAAGAATTTATAATAAATTAGTAAATAAAATAAATTTTATAAAAAATTTTGCATTGTTTTATCTGAATTTGTTGTAACTGCTGTTAAGAATAAATATTTTATCAAGGAAAATTCTTTGCATTTTCATAGAAAGAAACCTGTTGATTCAGAGGGAAATTCAGCTTCTCAGCCACTTATCAATTAAGATTCGATAAGTTGAAAAAAATATTGATTAATGAATTACTTGATAATGTGCATCTCTAATAGAAATCCTTCAGGATTGAGGATTATTACCATCTGCAGTCTCACACTATGTCCTCTCTACGTCCCCCTCAGGCTGGCTCCTCTTCCATGAGACCAGCTTCTCTGAGGTTGTCGACCAATCAAACGAATAACTCATGACTGTCACAAGCTGCAGAAACTAGAAATAATTGGTGGGAATGTCAGCCTGCGTTACGATCATTTGATCCCGATCAGCTGTAGATTTTCAGCTTTTATGACTTTTGTTTCCATGTTGCAGAGAAGCACACGATAGCAGCTGTGGACGCTGTCGATGCAGCATTCTGCTTTGCATTAATCCAGCGCCGCCATAGAGGATGTCTGCACTGCTTTCTGCTCACAGAGCTGATAAAATCAGAAGTTTTTGTTCCTGCTGCTGTTTCACTCGTTTTAAAAACGTCTCCAGTGTCTGTAGAAACTTGGTTCAAGGTCATTCGGTCTGTTTACACTAGCAGAAATACTATAACATGAACTAACTCTGACTGAGACAAAACAAATTTTTTAAAAAATGGGAAAAAAAGGAGTAGAAAAGGTTTTGAGGGAAAATAGTTTCTTGGAAAAAAATAATCGATTGAAAAATTGTGAAAGAGAAAATGGCAATATTTATGTGAATTTATTTTTGTCCCACTTCTAGTAGTTCATGTAAATAACATATGATAACCTGTTATTTACAACAACATGTAAATAACATATCTGGCACATTATCTATGTTTATAGACCAATATCTGTCCGATTGAAATCAATCTGATGATAGATTCCAGCCGACACATTTCCATGCTAGATAAAATGATCCGATCCGTTGTGTTCGGTAATTCTTTCCGATCGAGGCCGATCAGATCAGTTGAGGTGTTTACATGATTAGGGCTGGGTTTAAACAATCTATTAATCGATTTTAAATCGAAATAAGAATTTAAAAAATCAATAACCAATTCATAAAGCTCTAAAATCGTTTTGTTTTTTTTCAAAGACAGAAAGCTTAGTTTTTATTTGGTCATTCTTTTTTACTGTAGTGTTTCTGTGAACACTGTATTCTGTTTAACATGTAACACTGGTTATTTTCACAAATAAATGTCACAGTTATTGATGTTACATGCCAGTGCTTCTGGACAGTTTTTAATGAAAACATGAATATTAAATGTATATAAAATCCACATTGTTGAAAATCTGCGAATATCTAATATTCAAGAAATATTGATGTGACATGAATATCTGAAAATTAATCGATATTGAATCGAATCGAAATTAATTGAAATCGAATTAGTTTTTGCTCTTGTGAATCGAATATTCAGGAAATTAGGAGTGATACTCAGCCCTACACATGATGCATTTTTATTCTGATCGGATGTTCGCTCGGATCAAAAGTCTCCATGCCTTCAGAGTAAACATTCCTGTCTAGTTACACATAATCTCGGTCTCCTTCACCGTCTTCCAATCCTTACTGTGTTGCAATAAGTGACGGCTGTGCAGTTATTGTTTGCTCCTCACATGGAGTACCAGAGTTAACCAGTGAACAACACAGAAGCAGCTTCAGAAACTCCCAACCAATGCATTACACAATTTATTTATTTTTTAGGGGCATTAGCCAAAGAGACGGTTCGAATTTACAGCCTTGAGTGTTTAAATGCATTTTTACAAAGAATCGGCAGCACATCTGCATTAAAACATTTGTCTAGGAATGAAAAATACTTCTCAATTAATTGAACATAATCACAGTTAAGCAAATCACACAAAAAGATACTTTTAATTCACAACAAGCTACCTCGGTTGAAAAACATTCTGTATTGCAGTGTTTTTCAGCCACTGTGCCTTGAGAAATTTAGCAGGTGTGCTGTGGGAAATTATGTATTTCCACTTAATTGGTCTAAAAAACATGCTTTTAAGACAAATTAATTGACATCTGCAAATAACAGGCCGAATAATATTTGATTTCTATTCAAGAAACTCATGATACCCAAAATAATTGATGAAGGCCAGAGAGTTTAATTTTTAATATTTTCCGTGCAAGGTGTACCATGTCATTTTTCTATGGAAAAATGAGTACCTTTGCCCAAAAAAGGTTGAAAAACACTGCTGTATTGCATGTGAAAAAGTCTTGATATATGTTATGTCATGTATTGCCCGGGCCGAACAGGCTCCTCTGTTCGTGTTGCATCTATCTGAGATAGAAAAGCATGAAACATACAAGCTTTCTCTCTTTGCTCTGCTTACCTCGCTGATATAAATGTAAATTTCGAGGCCGTGCTAACTGAGATGTTGTGTCTCTAATGCTGTTGGAGATAGCATGTCAGTCCTTTTATCTTTTTATAAACCCAAATAAAACTTTTTTTGATGAGAAAAATGTAAATGTAATGTACTTTTTCCAATCTTGGCAGATGGAAGAACTACTGGATACGAGGCGTTTTGTCTTTAGCCATGATTTCAGGCTTTTTCCTCATCATCTATATGGGACCTGTGACTCTAATACTGGTGGTAAGTTACTCTGACCTTGTTATCTCTGTTGTAAATACTTAATGATATCTCAGAAGAGAGAGATTTGGTTTGTTTTTGATACAGAGAACTGTGTGTGGATTTCTTTCTTATTATTGCTGCTCGGCTCTCGTCATCTGATGCAGGTCATGACTGTGCAGATCAAGTGTTTCCAAGAAATCATCACCATCGGCTACAGAGTTTATCATTCCTACGAGCTCCCTTGGTTCAGAACACTAAGCTGGTAAGGAAAATGGATTTAACAGTAAACATCACATATTGTGGGATTATGATGAAGACTTTTTTCCTGTAAATAAGTGAGGCTGCAGGATGTAAATTTGGATTTCTGTTTAAAACCTAATGCATTAATGTGTTTAACCAGATTCTCTCTAGAAACTCTAATGAAAGGATTATGTGATTATTTCTGCCTGCAGATATTTAATTTTAACAGGCTAGAATGTTGTAGAGCTAAAACAGGGTCATAACTTATATCTATTGGAACAAATTTAATGTATTTGTCCCACATTTTGCACACTTACTCCAGAGTTTATGGATGAATAAGACAAAAGAACCAAAATTAACCGTTATTAGCCCGTACTGCAATGCTCCGACCGGCATTAATGATGCTTCAGCACGCGTAGAGCCCGTGGATTCTTCAGGTTTTTAGTTATTACAAGCCTGCGGCGCCCTCTGGTGGCTGCAGCCGGTAATGCAGACTTCTTGTTTCATGCCAATCTGAATAAATTAACTTTTAAATACATGAAAATGTATACATATACAAGTGGCAGGACCGGCCAAACTAAGGGAAAAAGTGTGACTTATAGTCCAGAAAATTCGGTACTTATTTTTTCAGACTTGTGTCCATTACACTTTATTTATTTACCCCATCGGTACACATGGTTTTTTTTAATGTGCTTTTACACGTAGACAAATCTGGAGGCTGTTCTCTGTGCTGCGCCATCTTGTGGTGGGAGTCCTAATTACCTCGGGCAACAGCCAACCTAGGTGTTGATCCATCGCGGTGCGCTAAGCGGCTAACGTTTTAGCTGCTGTGGCGTGCAGAATTTAGCGACACTGATAGACTCTTCTTCGTTCCAGTATCACCAGTTTATTGTGCTCCAACCAGTGGAAAGTGCAGAAACATGCAAAATAAAATAAAAATACAGACTCAAATATGACTAAGACTTGCAGAATTGTTTTATCTGCAGTTTAATTTGTTGCTGTTGTTACAGTTTCAGCTTATGTCCGTTTCCTGGCTCCAAAGCCGTTGCCTTTGTCAGAGGAACGTTAAATCCAGCTAAACACATCCGAGTGTAGGAACCCAGGCTTTATATCTGCAGGAATTGTGAAGCTAACTTTAGCAGCTGGGCCGGGATGACCTGTCGCTCTGCCCCAGCCTAAAAGCTTTGTCTCTGTGAGATCTCACTCTGTACGGAGATAAGATAAGTCAGAACAGGGAGGATTTTTCATTTGGAGTCAGCCAGATTTCCTTCTAATCCATTCCTCGGGAGGATTTTTGTACATGTATCATCGGTTTACCCCCACAGAGCCGACTCTGTTCCCGCTGTTGCTCCTCTCTGAACACTTTGCATACACCCCCTCACCTGTCTCAGTGTGTGGCTGCAGTGTTCAGAGCAAAGATCGCTGCCATGCTGGAAGTAAATGAAAGCTAAATTAAACCTGCCCTTTTCCACCAAGGCCGCCCCCTCATAACAACCCCCCTGCAAACACACACAGCAGGTCAATGTACAGTGGGTCAGAAACACTTTAACCACACAAACCCGGCCCAACGGCATTCCTCCAACGCTGCTTGGTAAAAATAACAAATAAAATCTTTTCTTTTTTCTTCTTCAGGTACTTCCTGATTTGTGTCAACTACTTCTTCTATGGTGAAACTGTTGCAGATTACTTTGGCGCTCTGGTGCAGAGGGAGGAGCCTCTGCAGTTCCTGGCTCGCTATCACCGCTTCATCTCCTTCGCTCTGTACCTGGCAGGTGAGTCCCCGCCCCCGAGACGTTGCAGCACGCCATTCACATTTTCTCCCTTACGAGGAGCGGATCAGATTTCCTCAGACACGGTGTGTGCACATTAGAGTTGAGTTACGACATTACGGGGGAGGAAACAGAGCGAAAATAGAGAAAGAAAGTCCTCTGGGAAGCTCAAGCTGCAGGTTTAGACACAGCTTTAGCTCCCTGGTGAGGCAGTTCTTGCACCGGCTGCAGGATTGAATAAAAACTGCTGCATCGGCTCTTACTGGCAGCCCCGAGAGATGCTGGATCCCTCTGTGCCTAATTGGTTTCATGCTGGGTTCATGCGTTCTCCTGGTCTAATGAACCATTTTACTGTGAACTAAAGAAACGTAATCCTTCTGTACTATTTATATCAGGGGTGTCAAACATAAGGCCCTGGGGCCAAAACCGGCCCGCCAAAGGGTGCAATCTGGCCCGCGGGATGAATTTGGTGGATTTAATTTTTGCTCCAGATACCTGTAATGAAATTACTGATTGTTTTAGATCCATTGTTATCTGTTGGTTGCAAAACTTGTGTGATTAAGCAAAAATATAAGTAAATAAATATATTTTGAAAAATGTAATACAAAATAATATGAATTGCTTTTATCTCAAGTAAATTTTATAAATAAAACATGTAAAATGTATACATGAAAATTCAATTTACTGTTTGCTAATACATATTTGCATAAAGATTAAAAAATAATTTTATTTTACAATCAATACAAAATATATTAATCACAAAAAGTATTAATATTAATTGATTTGTAACTGGAAAAATATTATTTAAAGTAAATTCAGATTGTTCATTGTGTTTTCTAAGAGTTTAGAGCATTAAACAAGCGGATTTGTGCTTCTTTACACTAAAACACAGGGGAAAATGTGAAGTTTTCATTATTTAGAAATTATTATGTTTTTCATTTACTGGGCCGGCCCACTTCAGATCAAACTGCGTCGTATGTGGCCTCTGAAATAAATGAGTTTGACACCCCTGATTTATATAGAGATTGTGGTGAAGCATTTTCCTGAAGATTGAGGAAGAGGAACTGCTTCATCAGTCTGAACTGCTGCACCATCATGCAGTTTTTGATACAAGGTGCTAAAAATATGAACGTTGAAAAAACCTGAGCCTAGTGATTTAACGTTATCCTCATAAATACACTCATCGGCCACTTTATCAGTTCAACCTTTACACAAGTGTCTAAACAACCAATCACAGGGCAGCATGTAGTCACATGATGAAGTTCAATCTGAGCATCAGTAGGAGGAAGGAAGCAGATTTCTGGTTGTTCGTTCGAGTATCCAGCTGGTGATGTTAGAGGAGACGTAGCAGACTGGTTGGAGGAGATAGAAAGGCAGCAGGAAGTAATCTAAGAACAGGAAGCTGAGGCTACAGTTCACAGAGACTCACCAGAACTGGACCAGGTGGTGATGGAGATCTATGGGTCGTCAGCGTCAATCATTGATATGCAGATGTTGAATAGCAGCGGCCCCAACATGGAGCCTTGGGGAACTCCGCAGGTCAGATGTATAGCTGTGTATAGACATGTAGGATCCACGGATATTCTGAACCCTGAAGGTTTATATCACCTGGTTGGATCATCAGACTGAGAATAAAAGCAGTTTTGTAGGAAAAAGGGGATCCGACCTGCAGAAGGTGGTTCTGATAAAGCGACTGATGAGCGTAAACGTTTATAAGCTGGAGCTCGCAGATGACTCAGCATGTGCTGATACATCAGTAACTAGAAACTTCTGTCCAGAAAATAACACCAGTGATTTCATATCTTAGTTCAGATCCAGATTTCCACACGTGACACGCCTCTTCATGGTACATCACAAGTTACGTGTGATTCATATTTCTCTTCTGAAGACGTTGGATGAAAAAACTGACCGCATGTTGTTTACTCTTTCGCAGGTTTCTGCATGTTTGTGCTGAGTTTAGTGAAGAAACATTACCGCCTGCAGTTTTATATGGTGTGTATCAGCCAAGTAACCTCTCCTTTAACCTCCTTGCACCATCACTCTCCCACTCTGATCTAAATATCTTCGTTTACACCTCATTGCTGCTGCAGAAGTCTCTGTTTGGATTAAAGGGATACTATGTAACTTTTGGCCACAAGGGGGCGAAACTTCTAACTTCCTACAGGCCACATGACATTGTTGCAAAATTAAACAGTCTCTCTTTCTGGGATTCTCAGACTTCGTGTTCACCTTCTTACTTTGTTCAAATTTGACCAACTTTCAAGGAAAAGTAGCATGAAGCTCAAACCGCTGTGTTTTATAGCTGAAGAGCTGCTGGTCACATGACCCATGAGAGACGGGTCCACTCATGCCAACTTGCCTGTGTCATATCTGCCAACATGTCAAATGGTGCACTGACCCCAAAAAATCATCCATTAATGCTCACATTAGGCTGATATTTTGGTCAAAAGTTTAATTTTGTGGGAAATTACAGGTTTAGGACCCCTGGTGGCCAAAAGTTGCACAGCATCCCTTTAACTAGCTGGATGTGCAGGGCCTCTGCAGCAGCCTCAGTTTAATGTCATCCATTTGCATCTGTTTTGTTTTCCCACATAGTTTTAATTTCCACCGCAGCGATGCATGCATTGTCCTGAAACTCAATTAATACGACTTTCTTTCTACCTGCTCTTCACATTTTTCATGTTTTTTCTGACATTTTTTCGTGGCCTCACTCCGCAGCATGGCTTTGTCAGCGTCATTCTTCCGTCTGTTTCTAACCTGCGAGCGGGCACCAGCTACATTCCCACGCAGTGACACTGTGGTGTTTGTGTTTGCCATTCCAGTTTGCTTGGACCCATGTGACCCTGTTGATTGTGGTAACTCAGTCCCACCTTGTCATTCAGAACCTGTTTGAAGGAATGATCTGGTAAGACAGACACTGACAGACCAGAGGAACTTGCCTTGTCTCTGATTGTTGTTGCACATGTTTTTTACCACAAGTGTGTGCTCGCTGTTGTGTTTGTGGTGCTTTTTCCTGTTAAATCAACAAACAATTTAGAAAATGTATTTTAAAAAAAAGATTTAAAGTAGTCCGGTTTATGTTTTCTCAGTTTATTTGAACTTTTTAGCTCTTTATTAGTCTCATCCCAGCTGGAATTCCTGTCTTCTAGGTTCATTGTCCCCATATCCATCGTGATCTGCAACGACATCATGGCCTATCTGTTTGGATTCTTCTTTGGGAGAACTCCACTCATCAAGGTAAATTATTATTCCCGGTTTGGGAACCTTCGCTCCACTGTCCAGCACGTTTATGTTTAGACTGTCCGATTGCAGAGAAGAGGAAAGAAAGATGTCTGTGTTGGATGTGCAATGAGGAACCGACCCAGTTATTTCTTAGCTTATTATATTCTGGTTATGAAAGGGTTACTGTCTGCATGGAGAGGCAGTTATTGAGAAAGCTTAACGATGCATTAATCATGGTTTAGGGTTTGGTTTATGTCACTATGACATCATTTGAGCCCAGCTATTAGCCGGTCAATGCTTTAATACCAGATCAGTTTGTTAACAAAAGTTATTAAAAAGTTTTTTGTTTTTTTTTAATTGATACTTTATTTCGGTTTAAAAACAAAAAACAAGTATATAAAATTATATTTTCACAAAAGAATTAATCAGACAGCAACCGAAAAAGGAATAGGCTGAAGCCCCAGGGCTTATTTTTGCCTATCCTGTACTATCATAGAAATAATTCACAATAAAACATCAGTTTGCAAAACATATGATGGCTTAAACATATTAGCCTAAACAAGAAGAAAACAACAATCTAATTCAATCAATTTCATTGTAACTTTTGATAATTCTTGATTTTAAAGTCTTTTTGAAAACTAACATATTTTACACTTCTTAATTTCATCATTTAGTCCATTCCATAATTTTACACACAAAACTGAGATACATCTGTACTCAAGATTAGTTCTAGCTTAGTTGACTTGTTATGTTGACTGTTTCTGATGTTTTAAGTTTATTTTAGCAAATTTTCTGCTTCTTTTCTTGCCTGTAAGTTATTTTTTCCCACAGATTCATGTGTACATATGATTCTATAAGCGAGCTGAGGACTGGCCGTCACCCTGCATGTATATTTCATGAAGCAGGTTTGTGTAAATGAACCTCGCAGGACCTGTAGATTCATCCTGACCGACAGAATGAGGCCCGAGTTTAACAGAAGCTCCGCTGTGTGCAAAGCTGAGCTGGTAACGACGGGTTAGATGTCCAGGAGTTTGGGCAAACACTCCAGCAGGGATTTTATGGTTCCAGTTTTTCCTCATGGTGCCCCTCAGGTAGAGCAGATTCAGCCGGAGCTGAGGATGCTAGGATGCCAGATAAATGTCAGCAAACTGCACTCAGATCAACTTCAAACAAGCTGAAATCATTTTCTGGCCTTAATTTCCTCTAAAATATGCACATTTAAAGCACTTCAGTCAGGATTTATTCTTCCTATCTGGTTTATTTGTGAGTTTTGATGACGACTACAGCCGGCTGAAAACAGTCGTTTGAAATCCCGGCCAGCTTGCGGTGAGGTTAGTGCAAACTCAGCGTCACGTCCTTGTGAAAGAACACTCCTGTTTCTCCTCTGATGTCCCTGCAGCTTTCACCCAAAAAGACGTGGGAGGGCTTCATCGGCGGGTTCTTCTCCACGGTGGTGTTTGGCTTCATTGTGAGTAAACTTCATGACTTCATGCAACTTGCTCACATGAGTTTCTGAGTCTTCCACTGTAAATTGATTTGTTCTGCACAACAAAAAGTGTGTGATTGTGATTGTAACTGAATATATCCACCTTTATCCATTAATCACAAATGCTTCTGAAGACCTTTTTTTTAAATCAGATGTTTATTTGGATGCATCAGGCTCATATTTTCCTTGTGCTGTGTTCCTCCCCTCAGCTGGCCTACCTTCTGTCTCAGTTCCAGTACTTTGTTTGTCCCGTGGGCTTCAGTGAGACCAACAGTTTCACCGTTGAGTGCGAGCCCTCGGATATCTTTGTGATGCAGGAGTACACGCTTCCTGCCGTGCTGCAGAACACACTGAGATGGGTAAGGATCCCCAACCACAACGCTCCAGGCCTGGCTCTGCTGCTCGTACTGGAGCCAGTTCTACGGTAATTCCATGGAGATCTGGAAGCACTCTGAGTCCAAACCGGGAGCCCATCCGTGCAATTATCAGGGGAGGGTTCACCTGGACAGGTCATCGGTGCATCACAGACATTCCTGCTCACATATAGAGTGACCAGTTAACCGATCCTCCGTATTTCTGGCCTGTGGGAGGAAGCCGAGTCCCCAGAGCGAACAAACCTCATTCCTCGTTTGATTTCAGAAATTTCCTGAAAATTTCCTTAAAATCCGTCCTTTACTTTTAGAGTTATGTTGCTAACAGACGGACAGATGTACCGAATGCCGGTACAACCGATGTTGTACTTATACTCTCAGGTTAACTGGACTTCACTGCGTTGGTTTATTTTCATTTGTACATCAGTAATCAGCTGACTACTGGTGTATCTAACTTCCTGTATGTCGCCTAAACAGAGTAACTAAAGCTCGCAAGCTTTTATTACATTCACCGTTCCTTCAGTTCGTACGTTACTGAGGGGAAAAAGGCTTTTTTCCTGCAGTTCTTCTTCCACCTGGAACAAATGACCACCATTTAGAGAAATCATCATAGGATTAGGGATGTCACGATTATTCATTTTCATGATTAATCGCGGTAGTAGATGCTAAAATTAATAATCGTAAAGATTCATAAATATCGTCATTTAATAATGTAAATCTAGTTTGATTGTCATCACTGGAACCCTAAAGCTCAAATTTATTTTTATGTTTTCATATTCACATATTCATACATATAATACTGTAGCTTTTTCTTTTCTTTTTTTGTTTTTACCAGAGCAGAGGGGATTCTAACTCAAATCCAATGGGAATCTGAATGGTATTCTTGTTTATTTTGTTGCCATATTCTTTTTTCTTGACATCAACACACAAATAAAAC
>JAVQJG010126997.1:0-10447 GCA_036024015.1 Craterocephalus amniculus | reverse complement strand
TCAGGGGGACTCCCAAACGCCATCTCTCCACGTCATTTCCGGGACTTTCTCCTCGTATCTTCGTAATCAATTATAAATTTGTTCAGGAAAGCGCCAATTGAACGTGAACTGAACTTTCTCTCTTGATTTTTAATTTTACTGTAGTCCCTTTAAGGTGTAACTCATAAAGCCCACAACAAGTGTGAGAAAAATTGAGTCATTAATTATTAACCATAGTTGATTTAGAAAAAACGTAAAGACTTTTTGTAACACACAGCACATTTCACATTTCTGTTTTAAGAAAAAACAACCTGAATAAAGCCTGGAGAAAATGTACTACGGAGATCTCGTAAATGGTGCTGAGGTAAAAAGGCTGGATAGAAAATGTTGATCACCTGGTATCGGCAACAGTACCAGCATATTTCAATGCAGGCCGATACTTTCCGACCCATGTTTTTTTGTTGGTATCAGCACCGATACCTGATACTGGTATCTGATCGGGACAGCCCTAGTATGACATACAAGGTCCAGAGACTGGTAACTACAATAAACACATGTTTCAGTTGTTAAAGAATTTCAGATGTTTGGCTCAAAGAACTACCTGTCAAATCTGTTTCACATACTCAAATTGCATGTAGCGAATTATTTGAAATGTAAGCTCATTATATATGGCTTTTTTCTTCTTTTCCTCACAACATGTGAGTAATTTGTTTTAACATTTAACAGTGAACATAACAGAAAGACTATTTACTACCAATGAGGGAGATGGCGATAGCCGTCACGTCAGCCGTAGTCTTCAACTCTGGATTTTGGCTTGTGCAGAGTGCACTGTACTGTACTCTTTGCTATAATCAAACCAGGCTCTTTTACAAACCACACTGTCCTCCGGTCCAGCACATTGTTACTCATGCAACTGTCCACCATGTTCACAAAAACATCTGCAAACAGCCAAGCATTTTGGATGATTCGCAGCATGCTGTATTATAATGAGGCCACATTGCAAATGTACAGAGCCCGTACAGAAAAGGGAGCGAGAGAAAAAAATCTGTCATCTGTTGCTGTTGTACAATGACAGCTTTTATCTGTTTGATGCTCTGGATCAATGGGTAGTAGTGAGTGAGTGCATTTTAGGATGTCAAGTTTGGCCATCTGGCATCAAATACCAATCAAAAGCAACACATGATACTCACACAATGACTTGTAGCAGCAGCTTAATGTTGCAGCAATAAATACGCAGAGAGTCTGTCTACAGCAGAAAAGCCGTGAATGGATCAGGACTAAACTTGTAAAGGTTTTTCCAAGTGAAGTGCACCTGGGAATTTGAACTACCTGAGAATATTAATGAGGCGCACTTTATGCTCGACGCAGATAACAGATACGCAGACGCATGGATGGTTTCGTCCGTCTTCTGCCTCAATTACGTGCGTATTAGGTGCGTTTTCAGGCTCCTTGTGCATCCGTCATTCGACGCAGAAGACGGAGTGATACCACCGGAAACCGCGGTGTCCGTGTTGAGCATAGTTGAGCGGAAGCAAACCAGAGAAGAAGAAGAAGATAAATAGGAAGAGGAAAACCGTAAAAAGAATGAAGACAAGAACAAAAACATTAGAAGTTGCACAAGCTTTTGAAATAAGGCTCTACAAGTGTTCAGGGTGTGTTGGTGGTTAGAAACAACTTTATAGCAGCGCGTTTGTGCCGCCAACCGATGTCTGAAACTAACCGTTGTATCGCAGAGTTAACAATGAACTCAGCAGTGCCAACAATGAACTCAGCAGTGCCCCTTAGTGGAGGTTAGGCGTAGCAACATAAAGTATAAAGACAGCGACGCATGAAGACGCTTGGAACGGACGTCCACAACAAAAAAAATAAGAGCCTGATTGTAAAATTTAAAAATTTTACAATTTTACGCTCTGTCAGGGAGCATAAATGGGCCTTTGATGTGGTTGACGATTAAACAAAAATTAAAAAAAAAGATTTGGATGATAATTCATTACTTTGTCAAGGACAATCTGAAGCAGGGCAAAATCACACACAAATTTACTTTTGAAGACTGGAAATGTTGACTTGGGAATGCAACAGGAAGAGGCAGTAAGTGTTTTGATTCCAGGTTACCCCTGCAGGGTTTCACTTGTGAAGACAGAGTAGATGAAGTGAGGGCTTAAAAAGTGATATCCTGTGGCCTGAAACTCTCTGTTGTGCACAAAAATCAATCGGGATAGATGGAGTGATATAACCGGAAGCTGTCAGAACCATCCTATGTATCGTAGGTAAAGCGGGATCTGCCAAGGGGCTGGTGTTTGCTTAGCTGCAGTGGTTCTGGGTGGAAGTGAAAACCATGTTTGGAGGAAAAAGAAAAAGCTGCACATGGGGAGATTTCAGATTCACTGCAGTGGGGTCTTACTGCTATTGCTGTTTAACAGCCGAGTACAACCTATAATTTTATAAAGTCACGGGTTATTATCAACATACACATTTCATTGCTTTCTCAAGGTCTATTCATTGTTCAGCAAATTTTTCTCTGATGGATCAATATACTGCTGAAAAGTCATCATTAGATGATGTAGTGAGACAAAAAAGGACCTGCTGACAGAAAAAAAGCCTGAATCTTAAACCTGTGATGGCATGGACTGAGGCTGACTGTAATGTTATTTAACATAAATTACTCAAACTTAGATTAAATCAATAAGCTAGTTGACATTTCCATGACTGGTTTTATTCAAAGCTGAAGTCTGTATTCTTTCTCTGCTGACGTCCTGTGGCACATCCCATTTACTTTCAAAAGCAGCAGCTCATCTGCTGTCACCGAGTACTTGATGAAGAGCAAAAGCGGTAATTTGCAATTCATTATTAACACATCACTGCGCTATGAAAAGTGACTTTTGTTTGCTCCAGTCCTGAAAACAATTATAGCCATCCAGCATCTCAGCTGTGATGGCACCGTTGCATATTTCCTGGTGAACCTTACGTTGATGGTGAAATGGAAAGTCAGATTTTTATTTCACAGTCAAAGAAGGAAAATGCTAAATCTTTTAAATCAGTTCAAACAGGTCACACATGCTAAATCATCTCCTTATTAACGCTCAGTGCTCATACCACAGCTGATTTTGAATTTTCAGCAGTATGTGATATTCTTGTTATTACACATTGTCACACCCGTGCCATGTTTGTCTACTTTACTCCCGATATGCTTCCCCCGCTGCTGTTCTTCTTCGCCAGATTCCTTTCATTTCTAGTCTCACCCGATTTCGATTTCTTGCTGTCATTTTGGATTTCTGATTTGGATTTCAAATTTCCTGACTGCATGGTAACTTTAGTGATATTAAAATCTCTTGCTTTCGTATGACAACTACTCCTTGTCTCTGCATTTGGGTCGTCCTATCAATCACCATGACTGTTTTAGGTTGGTTTGGTTAGTTTTTCAGACAGACAGCAACAAAATTGACAGTATTCTAAAAATGTCATGTGTGCACATTCAGAATTATTCTAAAATAGATAGACAGAGATGGTGAATATCAAAATACAAAGTAAGAAAAGAAAAAAATCTGGTAAAGCCAAAGAAATTTCTATCTGAGCACTACATATTTCTCATCTGCTTTATTGTAGGTGTAAAAAAAGACATTTAATTCTGGTACATTCATAGTAATGTTTATTAATGTAATAATGTCCCTGTCAAATAAACCAATAGAATAAATAAATGGAAGAATCTGACATGTGGCATGTCTTTCTTCTGTTGTGTTTACTGTTCAAACTGTACTGCTGAGCAGTCAGATATGAGAAACACACAGGCTGCAAACTGACCAGTCTCTGTAAAAGAGAGGTAAAAATGGAAAGTCAGCAAGTTAGAGGCTCATCAAAGAAAGAAGTAACACTCACATTCTGACAGAACAAACCCACAAGGTTAGACACCAGAATATAACACTTTTAAGGAGCAACACAGACCAACAATTCTGGGCTTTTCTGGGCTTTTGTCAGTAAGAAGTAACATAACAGATTTCTGTGACCATGAAACTGGACCCATTCTGCCTCCTGATTACTGTTAAAATATGCTTTCAGACACATCTCATGCAAAACAAAATAAATGTAGAACATCAACCTTTCTGGCTTTTAAAATAGTAGCACACAGCAGCTGCATCAATGCTGGCACATCTGAAGAGGTTCTGTCTCATATTGCAGACATGACGTCATGTTGGAAATTTATGATTTGCATCTTTTGATCTGTCGCTGTGATTTCGCACTGCCAAATGGAATGGGAAAAGGCTGAAAACAGTCATGTTTAGGATGAAAATTTCCCGTAAGAAAATTGGGTGTAAAAGTAAAGTCTTGAGTTATTGATATTAAATATTCTTGATGATGACAAGGACAATGTTTTTACTCAGATATGTTGACTACATGATTAATGGTGGAGTTGGAATACATGGAAACTTTATATATTGGTAATGTAATTTTGTCATAGGCCTATATCAGGACATAATGTTTTTGGTTTGTTGTTTTACAAATCTTTTTACTAATTCATCACAAAAGTAAAGATGGACAAATGCTTGAGATATATTTATGGATTGTACCTGATATTATTTTAATCTTTTCAAGAAAAATGGTTTCTACACAGTATATTGTGTGGTAAAACGTGGAAGTTGGAATTAACCCCTTTAAGTCCATAAAAATGAATGACTCATTGATTGCGCATATGTACGAGTCCAGGACTTTTGTAGTTAGCGATAGCGGCTAATATTTAGCTATGGCATGATGCTCTCTTTCTCCGCCAATGGGGTTAACTTCCGTAGTTTCCAGATTCCCTAGGGGAACGCTCTTACTGGCTGATCGGAATACGGAAGTTTCGGAAGTTAACCCTACTGGCAGAGAAAGAGTGTCACGCCAAAGCTAAAAATTAGCCGCTTTTGCTAACTAAAATGTCCCGGACGCGCATATATGCGCAAACAATGACTCATTCATTTCAATGGACTTCCCCCTTTTACCACATAATATACTGTGTAGAAACCATTTTTCTTAGAAAGATTAAAATGATATCAGATATAGCTCCTTTAATGAGTTTCATCCAATCTAAAGCAATGTCAATTTCAGTTAATGATTTTTCAGGCACATAAAATTACTTTAAGACTGACAATCATAATGAGCAATTAGTCCATGTCAGCGTATACCTTTTTTAAAATATTTTGCGAATTGCAAATCTATTGATATTAAAATGCTGGTTGTTTATGAAACATTTAAAGACACATCAAATTGTTCTGCCTGTGTGAAACAGTAGCTTATTTAAGCAGGAGTCTAATGGCATGTTTGTCAAAGCAGGGATATCCAAAATCGGTCCGTGAGGGCCACTGTCCTGCAGGGTAAGAATGCTCCTGTTGCAGCACACTTTAATCAGATTGATGGGTCGATGTGCTTGGCTGAAAATAAAAACAAACTGTTGAGTAAAGACGTTTTATATGAATCAGGTGTGCCCCAACAGGGAAACATGTAAAACCTGCAGGACCTTCATGGACCAGATCTGGATATCTCCGCTGTAGAGCCACCTTTAGGACCGATAACAAGCCCAGCCCAGAGTGTTTTTTAGCATCTGCATTTTGATGGAGCTTTTGTTGAACAGATAATGGCATGGATTGATATTTACTTCATTTTAACACCTCTTGTAGGTCTGATCAGATTATTTGTTTTAATATTTACTGACAAGTAGATCAGAAAGAGCATTTAGTCTCTTTTTTTCTTGCCTCATGAGACATGAAACAAAGCCCCCTGTGATGAAACATTGTGTGTACAACACACTGTGGCCATCAATCAGTGAGATAATCAATAACATCAATCACTCCTCAAGCAGTCACTTCAGAAATAATTGGTTAGGACAGAATCTCTGTTTGAAGTTGTGCTGAATTATCCATACCTCTAAATATTAACCACAATCGATGTGATATTCACATTTTTCTTCGGTGAGCATCCTTTCCTTAACATGTGCTCATGTGTTGGTAGGTAAGCAGAGGGGGTCAGAAATTGTATTTAAAGGATTAGATACCTTTGACTTTACTTTGTTTTATCTTTCATTTCAGTTTCATTATTCATCATCAACTCTTTAACACATAATGACACAGAGTGTATACATGTTTCATATGTCTCGCTCACTTAGAGACTTATCAGAAAGCCCCAAACCCGGGATGTAATTTGCTTAACTAATAACCCATAAAGACGGCTGCAGTCGGGGGAAACTGAGCCAGCATCACTTGCAGAGATCTTTTTGTCAGTCTGACTGACAAATATAGGACACTAAAATAACCACAGTGAGTCTGAGCTTCCTGAGACTCCCACTTGAGACCCTGAGTACAAGCATACAATTGCATCAATGGCTCCTAATGTCAGGATTATGGAGAGCTCCGTCTCACTGGAAAGCATGTAACAGATACATTTGTCCACATCCACAACATGTAGAGTCAGAGTCCATACTTAGAAACAGACATAAAGACGTTTTTCTAGGCTTTTTTTAATGTTAATCAGCTTTCACATGACCTGCTGTAACATGCAAACATGTATTATTTTCCTCTTAAAGGAAGAAATTGTCTAGCATCTGAACCAGATGAGTGTGCACATATGTTGAGGCCTCTCAACAAAAGCAGCAGGTTCAAGTCCTGACCTGATGCCTTTTCTCAACACTGCTGTTGACCTTTAGTTACTTTTTTAACCTTTATTGTTAAACTGGACAACTTAAAGACACCAGCAGGATGTCCAGAGGCTCATCTCACCTGAGGGTGAATCGTTCCTACACACAGATTTAATGTTATCAAACTCTTAAAATCAGTACAGGGATAGAAGTGGAATAAATTAGTACTGACCATCCTGCTACTTGCATTTTATTCTATAATCCTATATTCTTTTCTTTGAATTTGTTAGACTGCACATCAAGGTAATGGTGGAAAAGACATGGAAACTGACTTTGAGATGCAGCATATCATTGTTCATTTTCCTCCTGTCTTGGACTTTTGACTCTGGATTGCTCAGAATTGTAAATCACATAAATAAAGCACAACGGTGCATTTTTCCCAGTTCTTCCATATCGTATGGAAGTCAGCTGGAGTCTGAAGGGGACGAGCCTCCCCACACGTATCTAATTACAGGAGCTGACTGCAGCTTTTTTTGCATCTCAGCACCTCTGAGCTCCTTCCTTGGTCTATTAAAAAATAAAAAATAAAATAAAAATTCCTGTCACAAACCACAACCAGCCTGTTGTTGGCTTACACTTGATTTGAGATGATATCTATGCAAAGCTGTGAGCAGGGCATGGAGGATGATAGCAGATAAGGATTGAATTTTCTCAAATTTACACAACTGGCTGATTCTGCATTTTGCCCTTCATCACTATTCAGTTCCACAACAGCGGGGCGGAAAAAAGATAAATTTGAGTCTTAATACCTAGGGTATGAGCCAACTACATTTCTGTAATTCACCACTAATAAACTACTAATAACCTGATCAAGCTTTTTGATTTCATGAGCACCATACAACATGAGCATTACTGGCTTTAAGTTGTGCCCAAAGAAAGCCTTCTTTTTCATTGGACAAAGGGTGGGTCTTCTTTGGTGTGTATGAAAATTATCAGCATACTCAAAAATTACACTAACACTAGATAAAGAAAATAAAATGCCATTGTGTTTGCTGCCACCTAGTGGTCAACAGTGCATTTATGACATACATACAGGACAGTTACTGTACACCACCAATAAAAAGCCCTTAGCCTCAAGTTAAATTCACATGACTTTTGTAAATATTCGAGCTTATAACTTTAGTCCGTAAGGAAGATGTTACTTACATCCATTATAATCAGATTGTAAAATCAGGATAAAAGCTGGCTTTAAGCGACTTCAGGGAAAGATTTTTTTATTTTATTTATTTTATGTGAGTAGAGATATGAACTTTTGGTGGATAATTTCTTAACTGACGGTTAAAACATTAAAATTATTATATTTTATTGTTAGCACTTCTTCATGGTATGGTTTTACTTTAAACGATATAAAAGCCACCAGTTTTCCATCATGTTTAACTATTCATGCAGAAGAAAATGCAACACAAACACCAATACCAAGACTGATTCACTCAGTAAGGCATGAACTAAAAAGATACACTTTATTTGAAACCGGCAGGGGACACTTTTGTACAAAAATACACAACTGTTACATAGATGCTTCGCATCAAGAATTGTTCAGCTGTATCCTGCTTACACCACTGATGCTCCTCTGCATGCAGCACCAATGTGGGACAAGCCCCAAATCGCTGAGACATAATTTCACGTGTAAAATAACAAACCCAACAAGCAATGTCATTTGTCACAGGGAAGAATGAAGGATCCCAAATTCTTGAGTCTAGACAACAAATGACAGATCCATCCTCATAAATATCAGGAAGAATGCAGAACATGGGATGTTCTCAAAGCGGTGAGTTGAATTGATCGCCAACTTCAATGGTGTATTTACTTGGACTTCGTACTTCCTTTCGCTGCTTCATCTGCTTTCTTTTGCTTTTGTTGCATTATTTCAGCGTCCCTTGAGAAGGAAGGAAGGTTCATTGAGAGGAACATAACTGAAAATGTACAGAAATTATCACTTTGGTGCACCTATAAAGCTATTCACATTTCAAAGATAATCTGGGGCCTGGGTATCAACTCAGCGATATCCATGTTATCTTTTTTTTAAAATCAATTATCACATAATTATTTTACGATAAATGAATTACTATAAAAATGTACTACTTTTGTTTTTACATTTCAATTAATTATATTAAATGAAGGGGGTCATTTCCAAGTACAGACACCGTGTAGTAAATAATTAAAGTCTGTATGCTGCATTTCTTTTCTGTCCTGGTGCTTACCGCTGTTTCCGGGCAGCAGCAGACAGCCCATCCTCATTCCTCTTCCCTTTAGTGTGTTCACCTTGCTTCTTGGCATTTTTCTGGCGTGCAAGCTCACGTTGGTTTCCTCCTGTATGACAGACACAAGACAAGGCCAATGTATATGGTACATTATGAGACACACCACAGATTTGGCCTGGAGCCCCCCAACATTTATAGAGAATTCTTGCAGAATATCTGCGAGGAAATAAATAATAAATCTGATTAAGTTTTTTTGTGTGTGTGAAGACCTATAATATATGACACGGACAGATCAGCTGATATCATGACAAGCACCACCAGAAACAGCCAAACCTGTGAGCAGCCTACGTGGCAGAGGCGCTATAGAGCAGCTTAAAGACCAGAACCACAGCAGAGGGAAGAAAAGCATCTTTCACCGATTTGCTGGGTAACTAAGGATGGCCAGTAGAAGTAGTATGCAAATAAAATATTTACTGGTTATACGGTAGACGTTTAATTTGCCACAAGCCACGATAATATTTGTGTTATGTGTTTTCTACCTATGTCCCAGCAGCAGGCCAGTGCTCCGGCTATTAGTCGGGTGAAAAAAAACTGCAATGACCCATCCGTACTATTGAACGTACAACGCTGCTTATGTAACATGTCTGGCAGGCAGATACCGGAGTTCAACACCATGCCATTAAAACTTACTCCAGACTGTACGTATGACATAGCTGAGTAAATGATTATTATGATTATTATATTGACCCCCTTCATACTCGACAGGAATACGGTTATATAATATTACATTTAGCCAGTTGGGCTCCGTCTATCGTCTGAAAAGAAAGGCATGTTGGCCTACGCTCGCGACTGGCGGTGACTTGAGGACAGACGACATGCAAAGGAGCTAAATAGAAGATGCCTTATAGTCCAAATACACGTCGATACTCACTGGTCATTTTAGCACTCGACGCTTCTTTCACCCAAAATCCGGTTAAGCTCAGCCAAAGGGCCGCTGGCTCCCTTTTAGTCGCTCCAGTAGTTGTTTCTGCTGTGGTTGCGCCTCACTGTGGCAGCCAAATATGCGCGAGACTTCCGCACAAGAACCAGAACATTCCGGCATGAAGTACGCATGCGTCAAAGAAGGGACTGTTTATTGTGTGAAAAGATGTTGAGAAAACAGAGAAAGGCAGATCTGTCCTGACTGAGTATGTTATAAATACCACACGTAGATACACAGACTAGCTCAATTTGTTATTCGGGGAATGGAATAAGTTTCAATTTGTAAAATAACAAAAGATGTATTGGTTTGTTTTTCTTCTAGAACTTCAACACCGACACCGTATCTGTTGAAAAAAGACATCTTCAAACAGAGATAGATTTTTAAAAAAGATACATATTATTATTATTATTATTATATTCAGATAATTGAAGACAGGTGAGTCGCTTTTTTTGTTCGTTAGTTTGTTTTTAAATGTTGGTCAGAGCAAACATGTCTTTGGGGAGTGAGTGTGACAGGTCTCTGACTGCTGTGGCTTCATATATGACAGACGATGGCCAGATGGATTACAAGGTGTTTATTTCTCCTGCAACACAGCAGGCAACACGGAATAACGTGGGGTTAGCA
>JAVQJG010126990.1:0-12826 GCA_036024015.1 Craterocephalus amniculus | reverse complement strand
TTGCCGCCCCGACAGGCACCAACGACCTTACGGCCACAACTCCGGCTGGCCGCTTCAACAATGGAGGCGCGGAACACGGCCCATTCGGACTCAATGTCCCCCGCCTCCCCCGGGACATGGGGGAGGCAGGGGACATTGATTCATGCAACTGTTTCTCAATAAAAATAGATTTTAGTTATAGCCAAATGAATCGTCTTTTTCTTATATTTGCCTTTTTCTCCCTTGCAGGGGGGGGAATTTGACCGGAAATAGTAACATATATAGTCTATGTTGCTGCTTGTGGATGTCATGAATGATTAACCCTTTGTTGGCTGAGTGGCCAATGTACTCTGTTATCATTCGGGAGTCCGTGATTCGACTACAGCCTGGGCTGTCAGAATCAACCGTCACGTGCGGTGTCTAATGTTATAATTACATTTTTAATACGTTGATTGATTGCAGCAAGTTTATTTGTTATTGCGTTTCATGCTGTCTACCAGAGGTGGGAGATTGTGCCATCATCAAGTCATCTTCATACCATGAATTTCTTCTTCCCAGCCACGGAAGCAGATGATTCCAATCAACAGTGAACTAACCTACGCTTAATGGAAACAACTGCTTCGATGGCTCCGCAAAACAAATTCATGGCATGGAGAAGACTTAATGATGGCACAATCTCCCACCTCTGCTGTCTACAAGACCACCCAAAGCGCTTTACATAAATAGATTAAAATCATAGCGGGGTGCAGAGCTTTATGCTATTTGCGTAAGGAGGAAAGCAGCTGTTTGGGCAGGCACTCTTCTTTTACGCTAACCATGTTCGGTAAAAGTTCCAGAGACCGTCTGCACAAAGAAAACGGTCTAAACTGGCTGAAATTTGCTCCACTTATGGGGCAAAACTAAGTTCTGTTGTCAAAAACTTCAGATAAAACACAGTGCAGATCTTTACATCAAAAATAACTTCCGAAGTGTAACTGGACTAGTTTTGTCTGTAGGCTTTTTAAGATTGTGTGACGACAATGACACGTCTAGTGTCTAGGAGATCCCCGTTCCATGAGAAATCGTCTTTTGTTAATCTGTTGTAAATGCGTTTTGCCACTTTGGAATTTGTTTCAACAAGTGTTTCCAAAAAATGTAAATTTTTTGTTTTTGAATTTATGAATGTGTTTTTATATGTAAATTTGTTTTTGAATTTGTTAATGTGTGTTTTTTATATGTAAATTTGTTTTGCACTTCTGAGCCACCCTAGGGGGAGGCCATGAAACACCTGTATAAATAAAACCTGTAAACTGGTTGTTTCTATGTTATGCATCCACCCACTAGACAGGGACTCTGGGAACTGATAAAGACCAGATCCGGGGTCAAGAGGCCACTGATGTATTTTTGTCCTAAAGCATGAGATTTATAGACAGTAACAGAACTTTAGGACATTACAGAACTTTAAAGTCCATCCTGTGACAGACAGGCAGCCAGTGTAAAGCCCTCAGAACTGGACTGATGTGGTCCACTTTCTTGGTCTTAGTGAGGACTCGAGCAGCAGAGTTCTGAATAAGTAGGGACGATTTAGCAGAGGCTACTGTGTGACAATGTTGTGCTAGGTTTTATAAGTTGAAATAATAGGCTTCCAGGATATTGTGGCTGGCGTGCTCTAAAACACAACTGAAGATTTAGTGTTTAATTTGGAGCTCTGAAGAGTGGCTGTGCACCCATCTGGTAAATAGGGAAAACCGTTTCATTTTCTAGCTGGGTGCTTCGTTTTTGCTAAACACATGCAGAGGCAAGAAGCCTGATTTTAGTGTTGAAAGTGAATGAAATTAACATTATGATACCTGTGTACTTAGATTCAGGGTCCAAAAAGTGGGTTTTGACTCACCTGCCAATGACAGCTGAACTCAATATTGTTTTAAATCTGAATAAAATTAAGTCATATACTACTTTCACATGAAATTTGGGATGTTAACACAATATTGATTTCTTAATGCACCAATTTATTAATTACATTAATTATTTTGTAATATGTGAACAGTTTTTTTTTTCTTTCCAAAGTTCATTGCTCACTGGCTACATGTGGAGTTTGCAACGACAGAACCTCCCAAAGGCCCCACCTCCATCTCTCGTCTTGCTGCTGTGTTTGAGTCTATTGGAGGCAAAGTCTTACGTCTGTCATTGACAAAAGAAAGGAGAAGGAAAAGACAAATTATGATTAAAAATGGCATTACAGATAATGCAGAAGCAGCTTAGTCGTCTATTCTACTGTTGAGTTACTAAGAGTCACAAAGCTGAAAATAAAACTAGGAAATTTAGACACTATAAAATTAACCTTAAATATAAATTTAAAGCTGTTTCCAGTTAAGCTAAACAATCATTTTGGATGATTGAAAATGAATTTATGGGCTACAAATCTGGGTAATGTACCACTAAAGGTGCATGAAGCTTTTGAGAATTTTGTGAAGATTTATCTTACATCACAACCAAGGAATACAGAGATTCTAATCCTGCTTTTTGCAACCCAATGTCTGGAATTTTATCTGTTTGTTCCATCTCTGTTTAGTGGTAATGCAGCTCTGAATTCTACCTGTTGACTTATCTTCTAAACATTAATTCCTAAAATTTACATCCTACATCCTACATAAAAGTCTGATTTCATCACATCAATATTTAAGATGAGATTTACAAGAACAATTCTAACTGTTGCTGAGGAAAGAGAATCCTGGTACTTCATGGTTTAATTTGTTCAGTGTTTGTAAGCCAAAGTTGTTGCATTTTCTCTGATAGCAGTAAAGGCAAAGGACGTTTTCTATTTAACAAGGATATTAATCATGATTAACAGTAAAAATTTCATGTGATTAATCAATTAAACTCTATTCTTTGCCCATCACTTTTCAAAAATAATCATCCCCAGTTACATCATGTTTTTTCAAACTCTTACAATGACTTAGAAATAAAAGTAGAGAAACAAATGTAGGTTTCCATTTTTGCCATTTAAAGTTAGTGTATAAGGATGTGTCGCCATGGGATGGATTAAAATCATTTATCACTGGTGCGTAGGACATGCCTTTTATAAAGATTCATGTGTTGTTTGTTGTGCTTATTTATTTTGGTTGATCTTTTATTGCAGTTTATATTGTTTTATTGAAATGTCAATGTTGAAAGAATACTGTGAATATTGGCGACCAGATGGCAGTGTCATGAGATCTGATACTTTTTTATTCAAACACTTTAAGAGGCATTTCGGCCCACTTCCTGTCTCCTGTCAGATAATCAAGGGACCGTTGTCTGGTAATTTCAGATGCATTCCCACAGAAAGAAGGCCAATGTGTTCTGGACTAGAGACTGTCATGTCTTTTGAATAATGTGAACCATGACAAACTGGCTTGCATGTTTAGAAACAGGTGTGACATACTCCATTGCTGTATTTTCTTATTCCTTTAAATGTTTATAGCTGTTAGCCTCCTCCTTGCTTGATGTGCAGTTTGTCAAATTACCAGAGACAATCAACCGTAACAAAAGAACCCCAGTTACTGTTATTTATTTCACAGATGGAAAAGGTTATATATGTAGAATTGGCAAATATTATTTTAAATTGAATTGAAAATGTTGAATATTTTTAATGGTTTTTATTACCAAGTGAAACTAACAGTCTTTGTGTTTTATTACCTTGGAAAGAGACTGTACTCTTTCATGTGCATGCAGGCAAATTTGGTTTCATATTCGTTAATTCGTTAATCCGCTTAAGCGGATCCAGGGTCACAGGGAATCTGGAGCCTGTTCCAGCTTTTATCAGGCGACAGGCATGGTAAAGTCTGAGCAAGTCCACATAGACTCCCATGTTGGGGTGGGTGGGTGGGGATGTACCTGCATTTTTACAATGAAACTCACCTTAAAACCTTATGGGGACCATATTTATTCCCTTGGATGTCTGCACTTCTCTCCTGTACACAGCTATGCAACCCACCAGTACAAAAAACTAAATCAAAGCTGAAATTGTAGCCTAACTTGTAGGTTATCAAGCAGACAGAAGCAGGTGGAATTTTGTACAACATGATATTTATGGTCTACTTTGGACACAACTATCACGGCTGTCATATGACGGAACACAGCACTTTGATTGTTCTGTTGGGTCAGAACCACAATAATATCACAGCCTCAAACACATCTTAGAAGGCACCATCTGCGTGTGGATCTGTACACATGTAATCAGCTGCTTGGCATCAGCAGCTGGATTTGGTGAGAGATTTTCTGAGATTAAAGCCATTAAAAGCAATTTTTGTACAAAAAAAACAAATGATTTTGACATGCCTCATAATTCATCATTCCAAATGTACTGACTTGAAAATCTTAATTAATCTAATTTTACTGTCAAAACAAAACCAAACAAGAAATGATGGGAGTTTTATAAATAGTGATCGCTCACACCAAAGCTGATTGGACGATTCCCAACACCTTTCATTTTTAATCGTCAGTGGGAGGTTTATATTTATATTAATTTTATTTATGTTTATATAATTTATAACTATAAAAAACAAATCAGTAAAAAGAGACTGAACTATACTAACCTTAACATCCATAGATAAGTATGAGCTATTCCAAAACATTTTTCCTTGACAGAATGGCAAATCATTCAAATGAGTATGTCTTCCATTTGTAAAACTATATGCCATAATAAAACTGCAGAACTTTCTCTGATAGAGTTGCTCATCATATCCCAGCGCCCCCAAACTAATTAAAATGTTTGCTGTCTTTTGCGCTCCCTTCAATGACTACAGTGACAGCATCTAATACTAATCAGCCTTTGATAAGCAATTAGGAATGAAGTCAGAAGGAAAATGTGATTATACATGCTCCACTTTGCAGGCTTCTTTTGTCACTACAACAAACTGTTACAAGGCATGTACTTTAACAAGCATACTCTGCAGCAACACTTTTAAAACATTAAACGTACATTTCAGGGTATCTAATTCTTTATGGATCTAAAAGTAGGGTTGTATGATGTAAGTGTCTTACCTGCAGTAGAGAGCTGGTGCTCTCATGTGTCATACACGCATAGAAATAAATAGATAGAAAATATACACAAAGTTGCCACTGTTTTATTTTAGTTACACCTAATCAATTCCATGTTGATAGAAATTAGCCAATCACAAGTATTAAATGTAGACATGGTCAAGATGACTTGCTGTCATTTAAACTGACCTTCAGAACGTGACAGAAAGGGAATTTAAGTGACTTGGCATGGTTGTTGATGCCAGACAGGCTGGTCTGAGAATTTCAGGAGGTCTTGATCTAGGTGCTTCACACACAACAATTACTAGTGTTAACACAGAATGGTCTGAAAAAAGAAAATATCAAGTGTCCAGCACTAGACCAAAATCTCTTGTTAATTGCTGAGAGCTGAGGAAAATGGGCAGACTGGTTGGATAGGATAAAAAGGCAACAGTAACTTAGATAATCACTTGTTACAACGGAGGTATGCAGAATACCATCTGTAGCCACTAAATCTTCACTTAAAGCCACTGAGGAGCTATTTGCACAGGCGCTGACGTCCTCGCCACGTCACTAATGCTTCTGTCCTTTATGGTGCGATCAGTTAACTCTTAAGGGACACTTACTGGAACAATTAAGAACCTTACAAATGGCTCTCACATCATTTCTGAACCCACTTAATGTCCTACCTTGAAGCAGATGGACTTCTGCGGCAGAAGACCACAACAGATGTCACTCCTGTCAGCTAAAAAAACTGAGGCTATAATTTATACAAGATCAGCAAAATCATAGAGGTTTAGAGAGATGTTGTTAACATGTTTGGTGTAAACAACATGAGGGCATGGATTCACCCTGCCTAGTTCTAAAGGTTCAAGCGGTGGTGGTGGTATAATGGTGTGGAGGATATTTTCTTGGCACACTTTAGTACTAGTGAGCATAATTAAAATAACAGACAGTAGCCTACCTGAGTATTCTTGCAAACCACATCCATCCCTTTATGTCCACAGTGTTCCCTTCTAGCTGTTTTAGGCTGAGGAAAGCATCACATCCATGCTTTGGCCTCTTCTTGTCTCTGGCTTCTCATGTGGGGATCGGATGCCCTGGCAGCTGCAATGTGACATTATGAAAACATATATGTTTTATCAATTGAACTGAAGTATTTCTGCAGGCTTCCACAAAGCATGATCAGTGCATGCTACAATCAAAATTCTAGTTTTAGAACTGAAATTGTTCTTTTGTCAACTTCTTTCCGATGTTCCTTCTCTGATCTTATCGACAAATACTGATACATGTGTAGTGTGTAGCTTTTTAAGAAATGTCTCCTCTGAAGCTAAGCATTGACATTGATTAGACTGGATATTGAATTGCTCACCAATTTCCTGTGGCCCTTCATATGAGAATTTGATTACTACACAAGCAATCATCATCTAGCATGATTGGATTCTACCAGCATCCGAGTCTCGCTCTCTGCCCCTCCTGTCTTCTCTCTCTGGCCAATTGATTTCCTCTGGACCCCTCTGTGTAGATCAGACCAGAAAGCAATGTATTAAGTGCTTGTTTGGATCAATCTAATGTGCACTGATAGCACATTCACATACTGCTGACTGGCCAGTAAAACTGGCTCATTTGCAGTAAAATATTTTCAAAAGATCCCCCTGCTGTAGTGTAAAACATGAAACACTCACAAACTTGGAAGCCAGTTGGTGTTCATATAACGAGGGTAAGTAAGTAATTGCAATGTAATTATTTGCAGTAAGTTAACATCACAAATGAAAAGAAAATACAGTAGAAGATCAATAAAGTGTGCACGCATACCCTGTGCGTTTCCACTGCCATATGAGGAAAAATGTAGTATTCTTTATCTTTGAAACAAAGTCATGGCGGCACTGAGATGCAATCTTTAAAATTAGGAAGCTCAAATGAAATCAAAACTTATTTTTGAGTTCTTTACACCTATATGTCTACTGTCATACATCATGTATTCTCTTGTATCTGACCTAAGAATATAACACTAAACAAACATCTCACTCTCTAGAGAGACTTATTTCAAATAAACATGGTCTTGGTTACAATGAAGGTCTGGCTATGAAACTCTATACATCTGCAGCAGATCTTTCCCCAGCTGGATTTTAAGGCAAGTTTATTTTTTGTAGCACTATTCATTGACAGGGTGATTCAATGGACTTTACAGAGTCAATAAAAATCATTCATTCATTCATTTTCTGTACCGCTTAATCCAATCAGGCTCACATGTGGGCTGGAGTCTATCCCAGCATTTATCAGGTGAAGGGGGGGTACACCCTGGACAGGTCGCTTGTTCATCACAGCAATAATAATCATCACACAGCAAAAAAAAATAAGAAGAACACACTTAAAATAAAGAACAAAATTAGAGGAAAAAAGTATGAACATTACATAAAAACTGTATTTTACAGATGAGTTTAAAAATTCTAGCTCAAAAGAAACATAGCATTTTTAGACTTTACATAAAAACTATTGAAATGCAGCAGAGTCTTTAACCTTGATTAAAATAAACGGAGTGTTTCAGCTGATATGAGGCTTTCTAGGAGTTTGATCCAGACATGCAGAACATAGAAGCTGAATGCAGATTCTGTGTGTTGGGTTCTCATTCTGAGAACTGACAAAAGAGCGGATCGAGGTGACCTGAGGGGGTTTCAGGAGATCATTGGTGTATTTTGGTCCTAACCATTCAGAGCACCAGCAACATACCTTAAACATCTGATGGACGGGCAAACCAGTATAAAGACCTCAGACCTGGACTGATGTGGTCCACTTTCTTGGTCTTTGTGAGGACCCGTGCAGTTCTAACTGATTTGTTAGGTGGACCCGAAACAGTAATAAAGCCTAAAGATAAAAGCATGGAGCAGTTGTTTTTCCAGGTCCTGCTGAAGCATCTGATCTTTCACCCTTGATATATTCTGAAGGTGATAGTAGGCTGATTTTGTGATTCCCAGCATTTTGTTTTCAAAATATTGGTCTGAGTCCATCACTACACCCAGATTTCTTTAAAAAAATAAAAATAAAAATAAAAGATACAGTGCTCATGGTTCGGTACACACCCCGTATTGAATGATTCGATACAATAACAAGTATTGTTGCACCCCTAGATATGTACCTGTACAGTATCTGTATTTTCGCAGCAGTGCAGCAGTGCAATTAGTGTTTTACAAACCCTTTTTTCAACTTTACATCAAAGAACTTAAAGCTCTTATATTCTGTGGCAATGGTGACCTCTGTGGTATCTATCAGTAAAATCATATTTCACATTCTAAACAGGCTGAAAAGCTCTCTCCTTTGAGGCTGAGTTCTGGTCCTATTTATTTCAAATCAGACAATTGAATATCCTGGGAAAAAAAGTTCTTTACCATGGTAACCAAATCAGCACATAGAGAATCAGCCAAGAGACCCTCTGCTTATAGTTGGCTCTGAATGGGGAACACATAAGCAAGACTAAATAGCATCCCATGCAGATAATGATCTTTTTTCTCTTTCCTCTCAAAGCAGAAGAATGTTTGCCTCTGCTGACAAACGACCTTCTCATATTGAAAGTAAAATTAAGACAATGAAAAGCTTCAATATTCAACCTGGTTTGAAATAAACTTAAATAGGTTTTCCTGAAACAATTGTTCAGGTAAAAATAAATATTTTCTGCCACTATTACTGTTGTTGCTGAAAAGCATCTTCCCATACTACTGTAAAGATTGCTTTTGCTAACTTTGACAGCACTTAAGTTAATTTTTTATAAATATTTTCAAAAATTATACAAGAAAAGATCAACAAAAAGGCACAAACATCTTACAAACAAATTGATTGATTTGGCAAGTGTTGCTTTTTCTATAACAATCACATCAATGACAAGCAGTTTCAGTTTCATTAACTGTGAAAAAGATTACTTTATTAATTTTAATGTGAACTGGGAAACTGTTTACTGTATCTTTGCCACTGCTTTTTGGGGTTTTACATTTCCACCAGTCCTGTTGTGAAACATGCCCGATGTGCAATTTCTATAAAACATGATTTCAAAGGTTTAAGTAAAATTCACTTGATGGTTATTTTTAAAACATTGTTCCTGCTGGCAACCAGTGTCTCTGATTGTCTGTAACTGTATGTCACATATGTCAGCTTCCAACTGGAGAAATCCTGAAGACAGGATGGGTGTAGATCTTATAGTAGACATATCATGCTTTTAAATCCTCCCTTTTCACATGTGAATCTTCATTTATGGTTTATATAGAGTAGAACTGCGATCCTTTGCTTTGAAAAGGATTGCGTGACCCATAGGATTCTGGTTAGCTGAAGTGATGCACATTGGGCGGTTACTTTCTTCGCCATCTTGGCACCGTCACGGCGGGTCTCGTGACTTTCGGAAAGCCCCAAAACTACGCTAGGCCTCGTTTTCCCGGATATCCTGCACCTGTCAATCAAAAGGACAAGCCCATAATTAATGAGAAATTTTAGGATTTAATAACATCTAAACGGAGGAGCTAGAATTTTTTTTACTCCCCCCACACTTGTCATGACATTTTAATCTTAAAATGTTTTTTTGAACCAGGCTGTAAACATGTTTATTCTGCTGTAAAGTTAGTCTTTTTAACATGGGAGCCAATGGGAAATTACTCTGTTTTGCAGCCAGCACCTAGCGGTGGAGGAGGAAACTGCAATTTTTTTGCACTTCCGCATAGGCATCACTTTTACTAGTGGGAGGTCGCTGCTTGACTAAAACATAACTAAAATCAGTGTGGGGAATTACAGACTGGTGGTGAAGAAAAATTGAGATTTAATATGGGACAAATGGCTATGAGTGTGCGCAATGCAGTATGTTTAATGATTTAAAAAAAACCTGCTAACATATATAATATTTGTCTTTATTGTTATAGTATGTGTGTGTGTGAAATACATATATATATATATGTGTGTGTATGCGTGTGTGTGTGTGTGTGCATGTCCATCCCTCTCTGATGAGATCCTCATACACTTCCATGTAATTTCCTATCATCTGATGTAGCCACTATCAGCTGTTGTCTTTTCCTCCAAAGTCAACCTTTGCATCAAGAACATCCCTGAATGCAGTTGAATCATGTGCTCATGAGCCAAATAATTTTAGAATATTTTATATCTTTAGGTAGGCACCTATCAGCTAGCACACCGAGCTAACAGGAACAGAGGCTTTGCTAATGCTCTAAAAACAACCACCAGAAACCACCAAAAACAATTAAAGCTGGATTTCATTTAAGATGAGCTTACCACTTTGCTGTGTCTATCATTTCCATCGACCAGTTAGCTAACTTGTTTGCTTAAGTAGCCGCCGGCAACCTACCACCTGTGTTATTTTTCTGCCGTCATCACTACCTAGAGCCAATTAGGATTAACATCAAAATAAGTTTAAAAACAAGAACTATCAAGCAATTGATATCAAACACTAACCCCCAAAACCCACTGATTGTGGCACCGACTGGCACCATCTCCCACCACCAGCGCTGCGACTTTGCCGCAGCTCGGAGTCAGCTCAGACTCATCACAACATCACTGGAAATACTGCGGGTTTTCAGCTTCCATCGGAGTTCCCCCTGCTTATATTTGTTAATATGATCACCTCACTAAATGCTGCTGCAGCACCGGCTGCTGTCAGATTTTTTTCATATCCCACTCTGCTGGCGAATCCGTTGCTGTGGGACATTGTTCAGATATCAGAGATCCGAAACTACTGATGACAACAAGACCTGTTTCCCCATACAGTAAATATAATTTCATACAGTGCACTAATTAAACATTATTTATCAAGACATTATTTAGAAATATATGGGCTGAAGTTATCTGGGGGAGAGATGGTTCTTCAGGACATGGCGCATTTACAGGAGAACACAGCCGGAGGGCTTGATATTTCACTGTAAAAGACAATAAACAGTGTTTTATTGTTAAAATCCACCGGGTCCACTTTGTTTTTTATCTTGTTGTTTTATTCTTGGGTTTACTCTGCCACTACTTTGCATTCAAACCACAACAAAAAACCATTTGTTTCAAACATTTTGTTGAATGACAGTATTGGGAAAAAATTGGATTTTTTTTCTTGAGACACTTTTGACCATGAACACAAATTATTACAGTATAAAAAGCAGATGTTGCAAAGGAAAATTATTTAGTCAGCTGACACTTCTTTGAATTGTTTTTAATTCCTTTGTAATGTTTGGAAACAGCTGAATCTGAACCGTATAATATAAAGGAGTGTGATTTACATTTGATACTCCAGACTGCACCACATACACATCTTTTTTTCCTTTAATCAATGCTGTATTAACTCAGCTGTGGTTGGCTCATAATGATGAACCACCCATAACTTAATGCCAATAACAGATTTAAAAACAACCAACTGAGAAGAGAAGAGCATATTTTTTAGCCCGTCACATCCTCTCAAAATATGGAGGAACTTTAAGGATGTTTCAGTAATCATGCTCAAGATGAGGCATATTGACCATAACTCCAATGGAGAAAACTGTATGCCCCCCCATCTCTGCTGACCGCTGCCAATCAAAGCAATTACAGGGGAGGTAAGCTTGCAAGGGCGGAAATTGAACAGAAGTGTGTTTTGATTGAATGTGCCCATCCCAATTAGGTTGTACCTCTCAGGCAACCAGGTTCATTATTTCACTTTCCCATCAGAGCTGGGTTTCTCATCAAGGGATGCAAGTCAAGTTCTGCTGTGAAACCCTTGAATTTCATCAGGAAGGGGGCTTACTTTCTGCTCATTCAATTTTCAAGCCTGTCGTTCAGTTTCCAAAATGCAAATGTAGCAGTGAGGTAGGGGGAGGCTTAGCTTACAGAGCTCATTGTTTCTTTTGAGTTTGTGAATCCAGTCCATAAAAAATTTGCCCATTACTCTTATGTAGGGGGCATGTTCTGGCTAGATACACTTTAATATTCCCAAAGGGAATGTAGTTCACTTCTGTGGTTCAACAACAATAATAATAATAATAAGTCAGAATACTATTATATAAAAATTAAATGAATTTTTGACTTTTTGCCAACCTGATTGTCCTGATGGTTTCTTTCACAGGACCACTCATGAACAGCCTAACATTAAAAAGGAAAAAAGAAAACAGGACAAGCACTTATAGAAAAGATGCAATATGTGACACCCATAGCTGTCAGTACAACTCACTAATTGATCCAAATATTTGTGTTGTAGCTAAAAAAGAAACAGCTTGACGCTTGGGAAGACTGATTCTATGACGAATGTGGAAAAAAAAAAAAAGTTCCTTCCTGCAGGTGCTTTTTGTGCCTTATATTTATTTGTCATGTTTGGTAAATCTGAACTTTTTGCACTAAACTTGGATGCACACTAATAAATTGCCACCTGAAATACTTGAGAAAAAAAGCATTAGGTCAAAACTCTTCAATTATTTTATCTTTATTTATAAATTAAAGAAGAGTTATTGTCAAAGCTGACAAATATAACTGCATTTTAGAGACTCTACTACATTTCTTTCCACCTAAGAGGCTCAATTCAGACCTCTCTGCCCTCTAAGTTATTTCTTTTATTTATATGACACCTGTAATATACGGTGTGTTATCACAGACCTTGCTTCCTTTTTCATCATCTTAACCCTTTCATGCATGAATTATTAAGAAACAGTGCCATATGTATTTAGCATACAGTAATTTACTTCTGTAGACATAGACAGTGATGCTTTTTTATTTTTTAATCATATTTTGCATTTTAAGTATTTTTATATTTTAGTCAAAATATTAAATAAATCTGATTTTCATATTTCTATAATATGGATATTCAATTAAAATATGGTTGTATTGTTTTCTTTTCCTGTTCATCACTCAATAAAGTTTGGTTAGT
>JAVQJG010126987.1:0-33116 GCA_036024015.1 Craterocephalus amniculus | reverse complement strand
CACCTGTGTATGTAGGTCAAGGGTCAATGAGCTTACAAAACAAATTTTGTGCTCCAATAATTATTGCTAAAGGTATTCAAATCAACAAAACAACATGGGTGCCCAAATTTATGCACCTGCGTATTTTCATTTAAGTAATTATTGCACATTTTCTGTAAATCCGATAAACTTCATTTCACTTCTCAAATATTGCCGTGTTTGTCTGCTATATGATATATTTTACTGAAATTGATGATCCAAACAACCAGTGATTTATGAAGAAAAATTTTGAAAATAATCAGGGGTGCCCAAACTTTTGCATATGAATGTATATGAGCTGAATGCTGTGTGCAGCCCAAGTATGAAGCCTGTGAGTGTCAAAAATTGCAGTTCCCCCCTCAACCTAGGAACCGCTGGGTCCAAAAGAGAGCTCATCCCCATAGACTCCCATGTTAGAAAAGGCCAACTTCACAGCAGAAATAAACATATTTACAGCCTGGTGCAAAAAACTATTTTAGGTTTATTAGGCCTATTTACCTTCATGACAGCTCTGGGGGGAGTGGTTTTTTTAATAACTCATCTATTTAGATGTTATTAAATATGGAAAATCTTTATGCTGATTGGCTGGAGCCAGATATCCAGCAGTAAGGAGACAGAGGGTAACACAGCCAAGGTTTTTTAGCTGGCTCTAGCTTTTTTATCCCCCTTACCTCTGTTAGCTGGTTAGCTCATGTTTTATTCCATTAGCTTGCTAAGCTCGTAGACAGCTCAGAGCGTGATGGGTGTCAGTCTTCCCTCCCCATGCTCACATCCCCCCACTCAGTCCCACCTTGTCACCTGTCTTTGTATTATCTGGATGAAACCCATGCTGCTGCCAAAATGACGATGGTGGGAACCTCCCAATGCATCTTTCCAGCTCAGATGAGAAATATGTCCATGTTTGTTTCCGTCATTGGTGCAGTCACATCAGGAAGTAAACCAGCTTTAATGATAAAGGGATCAATTTATTGTATATTATGGAATTATTGATTGTACAAAATGCAAAATTTTCCCACAAATCTGATAATCACGTTTATAAATGGAGTTAAAACTCCATCCATTCAGCTAGCCCCATGGTCACCTGGACAGCATATGATGCAGATCTAATGCAGTTAGGGGGAAGTCAGGAGTATGCAACCAATCCTGAACATGGAATTGTACAATACAGAGCAGCAAATCAGCAAAAAGCAGCAAAGCTTTAATTACAAATGTTCCAAAAATACAGCATCACCTTTTCAAATTAGAGCAGTCAGTTTAAAAGGATGCCTCACAATGCCTGAGGGCAAACACAAGCTCCACAAAAACTTTCAATGAGAATGCAGTAAGAAAGTATTCAGTTTATTCACATCTTGTTTCCATTTTTCATCCCTCCTCAGCTAATGCTAAGTACTTGCGACAGGAGTGCTACACATCCCAGAGACTGAGGAGTGAAAGGGACTCCAACCTCACACACATCATGAGAGCTGATCATGAATTCTACTGCACCAACACTGCTCCTGTTAACCATAAGGTGACTGCAGTCATGATAACATTGTGTAAAAGGACAAGAATCTGTCATATTTCATTTAAACATTTAGTGTAATATTGTAAACAATAGTTTTCTCTTTCAGAACAACATATGATATAATACAATTTATGATACGAGACAATACCATGGTATGATGATAGATGATACAATATGATACAATAAATGATATGATATATACGATATGTAATATCATATATGATACAATGTATCATGCACTATGATATATGATACAACGCAGTATAGGATACAATGCTATACGATGAATTCAACGTATGAATTGCTATATGATGCAATATATGAAACGATAAGATATACAATATAGTATACAATAGAAATGAAGGATGTGCTAAAAACTTTTCAGATCCATCTTAGGCATGAAGAAAGCTCCATGCACATTAAATCCACTTTGGACATGAGCTATGGCAAACACTGGGATGAGATAAACAACAAAAACATACTTCTCCTGAGCCAGTCCTTTAAAAACCAGTCTACACAAAATCACACCAGCTACACCATGGAGGTAAATCCACCTGGAATCCTTCTTTCTTAAAATCTTTCAAGCAGCACATTATGCATTTTCTGTGTACAGAAATAACATTTTCCTTTTTGATGTTATTAAAGTTTAATCTCCAGGTACCAGAGAAAAATTTAAACTACAGGACCCAGCTGATGCACTCTCACCTGAAGGAGTTTGGATCTGAGAGCAGCACACACTTAAAAATCAACTACAATGACTTGATGCCACTTGTGGCTGGATTACACTGGAAAGGCTCGCCTAAAGACTTCCTGCAAAAGAAATGGGAAGGTACAGTTTAAGCAAAACCATGTCATCTTTGCATAAATAATAAGGAAGCACTAATGATGATGCCTTCTTGTTGTCCAGCTACATTTAATATGGACACACCATGGCTGTACATTTACACCGTCCACAAGCTGAGCCTCCTGCACCGCCACACCATGCAGCTCACATCGGAGCTGACGGCCAGCAAGTGGCTGGTCATCCGTGACCTCATCCTGGAGGGTTTTTACAAGGACCGGGGCAGGGAGAAGGAGGCCTATCTGGAGCTATACACACCAGCTGCTGTCTATTTCCAAGTAAGGAGCGAATAGGTTCCTTTGTCTGAAATCATTTAGTTTTCCCCCAAAACATTTTTTTCTCTTTGTTGGTACACTGTGAATAAAAAATGAATAAAAACAGAATAAAATTATTTGAAAATATGATACACCCATCTCTTACTCATAAATGACCATATCAAGTGTATCAAGTCAGACATTTTACTGTCACATGGACAATAATGACATTAACTTATATTGACTTTGATGACTTTCAGAAGTTGGGATGAGACCATGATTTGAATTACAGGGGAACTAAGGGGAGCTCGGCTCCCCTGAAGAGGAGAGGATATCTCCTTGAGACAAGGGAGCCCTAAAAATATTCTGCTTTCAGGTTACGTTTACTTTATTCATATATACCCCTGACTGAGCAAGTGAAAAGGTTATTTAGAATGAAACTGCCATTTTAATCAACTTAAATGGATAATAATGGGACAATAAGTGCAAAAGTGCAATGCTGAGGTCACTGACCCCTGAAGGTCACCAGAGGTCAGACAGAAAGTGGTTCCACATTGGAAATAAAACCTTGGGGTATGTAGATAAAATACTACAGGTTTCATGCTTTAGTCAAAAATGTGCAATTAGTTTGCTTATCCTCTAATGGGGATGCGCCAATACCACAGTTTGTCAAGCGGAGTACAAGTACATTTTAGTACTTGCTGAGTACCCGTAAGAGTAACTGGATGAGTTCTAATAAATCCCATTATAGTTCACTGGTAAGAAGTGTGGAGCAGAAGTAAATCACAATAGATATAATTTAATTGTCCCTGAAGGGAACTTTATCATGGACATCAATGTAGCTGCAGGCATACAACAAATATCAACCACAAAAAAGTGTCAGCAGTAAACTCATGAAATGACCACATGTCAATACCCAGAAAAAAATAAACAGTCAAATTGATAATAACATCAACCCAAACCATGTAACACTAACCTCCCAAATCAGGCCCAGAATTTGATGCAGCAGGTCAATGATCAATAAAAGCTTAAGTTTCATCTTAGGTCTCCAGATAAAGTTTCGGCTACAGGCAGTTTGTTATGAAGGGCCACAGATAAGGGAAGGAAATATGCAATAGAAGATGATGGAATAACAATCTTCAAAATTCCATGTCGAGGAACATTTTTCTGTAATTGCTTATCAATCTTAGGATGCAGTTTTTGTCTGAACCCTCATACATCTTTAGTTTTGAAAGCCTATTCCTCACGAAGTCGCTCATTTTTTAGACACAAACATTTTACCTTCCTGTTGCAAATTTACCTAGTTAGCTGTTTGGAGTTACTACCACATACTTATTCAGCATTTTATTTCCTCCTGCGATGGACTGGCGACCTTTCCAGGGTGAACCCCGCCTCTCGCCTGATAGATGCTGAGATAGGCTCCAGCTCACCCACGACCCTTAATTGGATAAGCGGTACAGAAAATGGATGGTTTCTTTTTTTTTTTAACAATTTTGACAGTGTCCTAGTTCTTTTGAAAAGGTTGTTTTAAAAATATTTCCAGACAATATAGGAACACGTTCAAGTCAAACCCTTAGTAAATCTAGGTGACATCTGAGCAGGGCACTTGCTCAGGTATCAGGGTGGGTCATTCAGAAATGTGAAGGGTGGTGGTTCAAATCCTGCTCCCACCTCAGTCACCTGTCGTGTCCTTGGGCAAGACACCTTACCGTCCTTGCCTTCAGTGATGGCACTGCTGGTAAAAACTCAATTGTAAGTTGCTTTGGATAAAAGTGTCAGCTAAATGTCTGTGTAAGGTAATGATCAGTTTTTCTTGAAAGTTAAATAATCAGTGTCGCATCAGAAAACATGTGGATGCATGTGCATAGTCTCAAAATTCATCTCATGTCTGTTGGCAGGTAGGATTGCGGGGTGTGGTGGGAAAGCGGAGTGTGAAGGCCTCCGGCTCCTTGAGCTCACTGTGGACCCTTCCTCTGACAGGAAACCTCTCTCTGGAGGCCTCTAAATTCAGCCACACCCTGCACATGAGCACCGCCTACGGCAAACAGAATGCCAGCTTTGCTGCTGCGCTGAACACTGCTGATAAAGTGGGTGGAGGCACCAGCCACGTCTGCTGAGCGGGTGTTAAATACTCATCTATTAATAGAATGAAGGTGTCATTCTTTTATTGTGCTGTAAATATTTGATGTCCTGAGAAGTCGTGTCTATTTAAGGGTTTGAAAAAGAGGCAAGTGATTCTGAAGATGAGCTTATCAGAGCCTAAGAGTTCCACCACTGCAGTGGAGTTTGAGGGAGTGGTGGAGGAGCTGAAGAAGGACAAGAACATGTATCAGAAAACTGCAATGCTGCAGCTGCGGTCTGTAGGAATATTTACTTATCTGTTCATTAAGACTAGCAACGTTCATCATTGTAGCAACTTTCTCACACAGACTGCCCCTCCAGACCATTCCTCAGACCCTCCTCCTACGGGAAACCTTCACCGTCGACTTGCTCAAAGGCTTGTACATCCTTGAGACTAAAGCTGGTATCCATGACAACAATGAAATCATCCACACGCTGACTCTTGGCTACAAACCACCAAGTCCATTTGTAAGCATCTCAACTCATTCCCTTAGTGGAAAAATTGTTGTTCTGTTTGGTGAAAAATGAATGTTTTTATGTTTCTTAGGTTTGTTCTGCACTCCTTCACACGTTCAGCTTTGACTTGATTCCATCCGACTCAGAAATCTGCATCACTGTTACCAGCAACCAGGTAAACTGACTGTCCCATGAAATGAGAAAAAGTGAAAAAAAAAAGTTTTTGAAATCATGAGAAAATGAGCAGAGATGCTGACTGACAGATCCCAGATCAGTTCAAATAAATGGCATCAAAGGGACAAACAGGGCAAAATCCCTGAACTGTGGACGAGTGATCTGCAGTATGAAGTTATGCAGCTTTCTTGACATGACGGGCAAAAATGGAGAGAATCAAATCAATGTGAAGGGTGTTGGCAATTTACTCGTTTTAAATGCTTTCAAGTCAAAAATCCCAACAGGTGAAGACACAGTGTAAAAAGAGGAGACTGTGGGAGGGTCTCTCTCCATCTGGTCACTCAGACACAGCTGTTTGCACATCTGCTGGGTTTGTTTTGTCAATGTGGTGTGTTCAAAGGCTGCATACTGTGTTGGAAAATGCTTCAGATTGTTTCTCATTTTTATCTCTGGGAAATCACCTGACATGTTAATGTAGCCAAGAATTAATATGATAAATAATATTTTATTAATCCTTGAAGGAAATTAGTTTGTTGTAGCAGGTGTTTTGCTTAGACGAATCATGAATAGTCATGTGGCAGCTACACTCACATTTAGTCAACAACTTAAGTCATGGCTAATTTTGGGCCAAACATTTGTTGCTACTTGGTTAAAGGAAGGAGGCAAATAAATGTAAAGGGCAGCTGAAAAGCCCACCACTCCTGAAGTTTTCTTCCCATTAAAAGGGAGTTTTTTTAGTCCTGTGCATGCTGAGGAGGTGAGGAACACCACCTGACAGGTTGCTGTCCATCTTAGACCCAACACAGAGAAACAAACACCACACGCTCTATAGGGAGAATTAAGTAACACCATCTAAACTGAAACCTGGGAAAGGTCTGATGAAACAACACTATAATCTAACAAGAACACAATTATTACTACATTAATAAGAATTTCTTCTCTATATTTTATTTTCTGTCCTTCAGACCCATAAAGATGTACGGGGGAGATTACGGGTGGGGAGCAACGAGAGACTCACTTTCTCCGGACAAGTTCAGCTGAACCTTCCTCATTCAACTCATCAAGCAATAAAACTTAAAGCCAACTTCATCCATCAGCTCCAGGTCAGCCTCTACAGCCATCATTTACGAGATACACAGTGTTGTTCGCTTTGATATGTAATGCTTAAATGGGCCAACCTGCTGATTTTCATGATTCACTGTGTGTGTGGTGATTTTGGTCAGTGTTTTAAGAAGTGTTGCAGGTTCCCCTCCAACAGTTTACAGGCCGACATGTGACCAGGTCATGTATTATTGTTTTTCCAGCTGCAGCTCCCCTCCTCGGCTACAATGGAGGGAGAAGTTTGTTGGAACCCAACAAACAACAATGAGTTTGATTACCAGGCCAGGGGGAAGCTGAGGATCGAACGAAAAGAGTGTCAAGTGAGTGAAACGTAAACGACTGGCTTTAAGGGCTGCTGCTTTGTTTCTGATGACTGTCTGTTCAGCTTTCAGTCCAGCTGAACGGGACTTCAGGCAGAGTCGGACTGCAGTCGTCTCTCAGACATCCCTTCAAATCAAAGGTTCCCAAAAAACTACAGGTGGGCTGTTTTGTTCCCACAATAGAAATCTCTGATAAAAAAGCTGTAATGTTTGACGCATCTTAACTGCGCATGGCGTTGCTGTTTGCTGTGCGAAGGTAAAGGCTGCTGCAGACATCTCGGTGCCTGGAAAAGGGAACAGCTGGATACGTGTGCAGGCTGATGGGAAGGACAGGGTGATACTGAACACCCAGATGTCCCGCTCTTCCTGGAGGGGAGGGAGAGCCGTGGGACTCAGAATGAACCTATCCCAGAACCTGCTGCCCGCACCCACTGACCTTCACATAAACATAGCTGCCAACATGTCCTCAGACAGGTTTTTCCATCATTATTTACCTTATCTGAGTACTGACTACAGTACAAATAATCCTGGTTGTGTCTTCAGTGTTTTGAAATCTTTTCCCTTTTTGTTTGCTCTCCTGTCTCCTGCAGAGTGTTTCTACATGTCTCTGTAACACAGGAACAGGAAGCTCTGATGGCTCAGGTCAACGGGTCTCTGAAAAACTCCCAGGGTCTCCAGCTTGCTGTGTCGGGGGACTTAAAAAACTCCATGAGTAATTTAAGTGTTCTGCCTCCAGTCCTGGGGCTGGATGGTGTACTGTGGCAGTCGGACGCTTTAATCAAAGGTAGATCTACATGTTCAAACCCTTGTGAAGCGCTGTCTGGCCAAAAACAAGGTCACCACCAAAAAATAAATAAATAAAATCACTCTCTAAAATTTCATTGGATCGCCTGTCATTGTGATTCCGGCGGCATTTTGCTGTGACATTGTTTCTAGAAGCTTCTACAAAATACACCCAGTGCTGCATTTACTTTTCTCCTACAGTAGATGTTGTATTACTGTAATGATGGGAGTCCAACCTCCAGCACATAGATTCTCCATGAGGTTAAGGTCTGGCTGGTCCATGTGTGAAAATAATGTCTGATGTTCCTTGAACCAGTCTTTCCCAGTCTGTGCCCCAAGAATCCTGGTGATGTCATCTTGGAATATGGCCATGCCATCAGAGAGGATGGAACAACCTGCCCGTTCATTATTTTTAAGTAGTCAGCTGACCTTGTTCTTTAGATGCATAATGTTGCTGAACCTAGACATGACCAATCACAGCAACCCCGGTCAGCATTTCTAATGTCATGGCTTCCGGGTTTTTGGCTCTGTTGTTTGATTAGTTTTTGTTTGATTCCTGTGTCAGGTGTTTTTGGTTCTCTAAAAAGTTTTGCTCTCTGAATTTCTTTGAAGATTTTGTGCTTTCTTGGGAATTTACCTCCCCCTCCCCTGTTTATCCTCAGTTGTTAATTAGCTGCTCCTTGTTTAATCATTACCCAGCCAGCATTTCCATGTGGGGCCCATAAGGGTTTTGATTGGGCTACAGATAATGGTCCTAAGTGGGTTTATCCACAGTTTCCACATTGGCCTCACCTGTGTTTGCCCATATGGGTTTGAAGTTGTTTCTGCCTGGGTTTCAGCAGGGGCCAAAGTTAGTGGGGGGCTATGTGGGGCCCATATATCTAAATAAAAAAAGAACAAAAGAAAGTGCTCACTCTGTACCCACACAGCCCAAACTTAACCCTTGTGGGCCCCACATAGACATGCTGGCGAGGTCTCTCCCTCAGCTCCGTGGTTTCCTTTACTCATCCCCAGACCGTAGTCAGTGCTGTTTCAGTTCATCTGTGTCTTCCTGGCCTCACTTTGTCAGTCTTTTAGTCTATGAGTTTATTCAGTTTTACAAATAACTTGTTTAACCTGCCACATGTTGTTTCTGCCTTCTAGCCCTACATCTGGCTCCTTCGTCCTCGTCTCAAACATTGCATTGCATACGGGAGAAAATAACAAAAGTGCTCTGTCCTTAAAAGAGATCATTTTTGCAAAATTATTCTGACAATTTGTTTTAAAAAAGAAGCATTTTTCTTTCAACTATATGAATGGAATATGCCTCTGTAATTGTTTGAGTAAGTCAAGATAACATGCTGCAAAATGGGGAACAACTAAAAAGTAAAAGTAGATAATATAGCATTAAAAGTACAAAAACATATCAATTGCATTTAAACAGAATATGAATCTAAATATGTATGTATAAAAAAACTAATTTCATGAATAATTGAATTTAAGATCACATCATAAAGGTAATGTAGTTCAGCATTCAGCTGATATAACAGAATCTGTATGTGTGCTGTTGCAGGACAGCTGAGAGTCCGTGTGATGGAGACTGTGCACAGTGTGGAGCTGAGACATCAGCGGGAAGCTGCAGACGGTTTGGACATCGGTGATGATGAAGAAGCTGCGATGCCAGAAAATGCATATGATTGGCTGTGTGTTTGGTCAGGGACAGAGCATCTGTGCGCTAACGTCAGCAGGCAGCTGGCCAATCACAGGAAGGGACAGGTGTTTGTGCACGTCTCTCACTCTTCCCACCTGCTCAGTACCACAGGTAATCGTGACAGTTACACACCGTATACACACAAACACACACACATAGATACTCCTCTTAGTTTCTTTGTCTCGTGGATACAGGTTTACCAGCCAATAGTAGTGTCCAGGTGAAGTGGACCCGGGATGATGTTAGACTTTCTGCCCTTGCTGAGCTGCAGGCTGGACCTGAACATCTTAAAGCTGAGTTTAATGGGGGCCGATCAGGTCATCTCATCCCTCGTTGGCAGTTCTTCTCCAGGCTGCGGCACCAAGTCAAAGCTTTACTGAAAAGAGGGCTGAAAAGCTCCTTACAAGCCGAAGCCCATTGCCAGGTACATGGCAACCGGAAGTGACACGCATTCAAATGTAACATTAAAGCACCTTGTCATTTCATCAGATTTTAGTGTGCTTTACAAATTTGTATTATTATTAATATTATTATTATAATTGTCTTTTTATGATTATAAATGGCTGCACGGTGGTGTAGTGGTTAGCACTGCGGCCTCACAGTGAGAAGGCTGCCGGTTCGAGTCCCGAGTCGGTCGGAGCCAGATTCCGGCTGAGGAGGGGCTTGACACTGTGGCCTTCCTGTGTGGAGTTTGCATGTTCTCCCCGTGTATGCGTGGGTTTTCACCGGGTACTCCGGCTTCCTCCCACTGTCCAAAGACAGTGGGCACTATAAATTCTCCCTAGGAGTGTGTGTGAGTTGTTGTCTGTCTCTCCATGTCGGCCCTGCGACAGACTGGCGACCTGTCCAGGGTGTACCCCGCCTCTCGCCCCTTGACAGCTGGGATAGGCTCCAGCACACCCGCGACTCACTTGGATTAAGCGGTTCAGAAAATGGATGGATGGATGGAGTTTTGAACCGTGTTATCTATTAATGTTTTGAGCCACTACTGTTTTGTCATTGATGTGACTGTTAAGTGTAAAGTTGGTTTGAAACCTGCCTAAACAACTTAAGGGTTCAAAATCTAATAAATTAATAAAATTCTGTTTCAAGATAGTTTGATTTTCAGTCTTGGTAATTAATAATGAAATGTAGCTGTAGAGGTGTTCATGCATTTGCTCAGATAACTGTAATGCCCATGTTCAGTACTCTGTAGCATTATGCTCCATTTAAGAATTCGGGAAAAGGAGTAGATACATATGAAATGAGCATGATAAATCAACACAAATGAGCTCATTTAAAGCTTAGAATTTTATATTGTAAACCATAAAACTGAAAAATGCAGGTGAAGTAAGCATCTGCACAGTATTTGGTTATATTGAAGCCTGCAGGGTTTAAGCATTTTGCTTGTGTGACTTTTGGCAGCACACACTCTCTAACGTCACAAATCAATGAATTTTTCCTCCTTTTCCTTTTTTCGTATATATTGAATGTCATGCATTAGCTTTTTTTAAAAATGTCCTTTAAATAACAGTATCAATGTGACACATCTGAAGTGTGTCACTATAGTGTTTATAAAGATGCTGTTCTGGTTGTAATTTGGTTTTCCGTAGCCCACTCCTGGCTGCGTGTCAGATTCTTGTACGTGAGTCACATGTTTATCCGAATACACATCAGTAAGATCACAAGTCGGACACACATGAAAATTCTAATGCCTGGTTTGAACTAACATACAAAAATTTGTCCTTGCGAGCTGTGATTGTATCTGCAAGGACACGTGTTGATGCCAAGTGTTAACAGTCTGCCTAAAAATTGTGTCGCTAAAGGCAACATGTAGCTCCAAATAGGGTACAATGAGGTTTTTGTGCAACACTGCCTTTAAAAATTGGTTTCTTTCCAGCAGAGGAACCATAAGACATGGAAATTAAAAGATTACATGGAGAAGGAAAATCTACCTTTATTCTTGGCATTTTGTTCAAACCCAGTGCAGGGTGTGTGAAGGCTGCAGAAAGTGTGTGTGAGGTTCAAAAGCTAAGGCCTCTTAAAAGCAAAGCAGGTCATTTGTTTTCAATATGACTGGGGACTGTCACTGCACACTCATTTAGGAAGTGTTGGAACATGAGAAACTGAAAGGGAGCAGTGAACCAGTCACCCAGTTCCAATAACACTGTTGGAGCATTGATACAGAGCTTTACAGGCAGCACATTAGATGTAAGACAAAGACAAAGCTTCATGTGAGAAAATATTTATTTTTCAATTCCAGCAGGGAAACAGACACAGGCTGCTTGATGATTCGTTCAAACTCTGCAGCTGACTCAAGCCTGCTATGTTGAAAGAACCCAACTGAGGTTCATTACAGCCGAGAGGCCAAAGATAACTGACATTTAGAAAATCTGTCTGGATGCAGGGCAGCAGGTCAGATTGTGGGGCAGGTACCACAAATTTCCCAGAAAACTCACATGGGGTCAGTACTCTCATAACTCACTGAGTGTCAGGGATTTAAGCAGCAGCAGGTTTGAAAGGCTGCGGTCATTTCAGTCAGAGCAAAATGCTGCAAAGCCAAAATCGAGTGGAATTTCAGTATTGTGAAAATTTAGTTTCTGTCTTAATAAATTGGGCAAAAGATGCTGTTGTAGTGTTTGACCTTGTCAGATCGTGGGTGTCTTGGGATTAGATGAAGTCTTTTGTATTTTGTTCTTGTTTGTGCTTGCTGTGTTAGCATTGAAAGATTCATGACATCTCACCTGGTGAGTACTGAGATTTGTGCTGTATTGAACTTCAGTGATCGTCTAGAGACTTCAACCCGCTGCGCTTTCCTCATTATGAACTGTAAATGATTTCCAAACATTTGATAGTGCTATAAAAAAAAAACAAGCAGTATTTTTGTTTCCCTTGTAAGCAACAGCCATGGGCCATCTTTTCATGGTCTATCTGAATGGGGGTAACTGACCCCTGATATACTGTTCACTCACAAGGAGTACACAACGAATTCTACAAGTTTAATAAAGAAGGTTTAAAAGTATGGATGAGCTCAGGTTTTTCTTAAGGATTATCTGGAGCTTCATGACTGAAAGCTGGGAGGAGACTCAAGATCATGGTTCCGTCTCAGGATGTCAGAGACCCTCACCACCCCCTGGATGGTACTTGGAAAAGAGAAGTGTGGGAGGATTAATATTTTGCATAGGAATGAGGGAGAGTAGTGTTGAGGTAGAGTAAGAGGATGAAGAAGATGAGGGAGGACTAAAGATAAAAGTTGAGGTGAGGGAGGATGGATGGATGTATGAGGGAGTATAGACAGGGATGGACTGAGTAAGGGACAAAGTACTTGCCAGGTCATTAGGAGGACCTGCTGAGGCATAATCCTGATTCCAAACCTACTGTATGGCTTCTGAGTTTACGTCATTTTAAAGTGTGAGCTCACACTGGATTAATATGGACGTATGGTGCAGAAATCTCACTTTACATCTGGAGAAACACCTCAGTGGACCTGATATTAAATGAAGAAATGGGTAATCAACCAAGTTTGAATAATATAATTACATCTTCAATAATAATTTCCTGTTAATATTGACTACATTTTTACATCCTTAATTATAATATGTCCAGGCTGTTTCCTTACCGTACACTTCTAAATGTTTAGTTGTCACCTGTGAAAAATAATCTAGACCACATGCAGCACTCGTGAGGCTGAAATTATTGTTTTGCATGTTTGTCATGTTCATCTCAGTTTAAAGTGTTGGACACATTTGCAGCTTCTGCATCTTTCACACAGTAACTTAACCTACACAAAACAGCACATTTATACATAACAGCATCATGAACAGAGCTGTTTGTCCCACGCACTGTCAAACAGGTGACACTTGGGGCCGTGCCATTCAGCAGGTATAGTCACTTAGTAATTGTAGTTCCTGCTGTGCTTTCTTCTGTGCCACCAACTCTGATTCACCTGCAGCAAAGTTAACTTCAGCATGAAAGCCCAAACAAACACAGCAATAAACTATATAATGGGTCACACATCCACACAGTGTGGTGCAAACATAACTAAACATGCATCTAATATTAACACATAAAAAACAACGTTTGTTTCAGAAAGAAAAAAAATATTTGAAAAGAACGTGCAGGAATTTATCAGCCATGCATTAGCTTTACTTAATGGCATTTTGTGGTTTTCAAAGATGAAATTCAAAAAATGCTTTTCAAAAGGAATAATAAAATAAAATTAAAGTTAAAATATACAAAAAAAATAATACACAAGAACAAACACACCGTCATAAAAACAAATCAAGCCTGAATAAAAATAAAACAATTAATAGAAATAATAAAAATTAAATGAAGTTACACTTTTGGACTTTTAAGTGTCTTCCATAGGTCAACGATCAAGAAGGAGGCTTGTACCCCACTATTTAGAGAAAAGTTAAAGGTTAGAAGAAAAAAGTTTTAAAGGTATAAGTGATCAGATACAGATTTTTATCCAAACTGTACTATCTGCATTCAGGAGTGAGGTTTTCTTTGGTTCTTTAAGCTGTATATATAACATCAAACACTGATAAGTCAGAAAATAAAGAAAACAAAGAAATCACATAAAATAACAGGTGGCAAAAAAGAAATATTGCATAAAAAACTTCCAGATAAGTTTGTCATTTAAATCTGATTAAAGTGTTATATAAACACAGAGTATTGCTCATTTTCAGCCCAGATCTACAGGGTCTTTACAGATCTGTCGGAGGGATTTTCATAAATCAACCTTTGTGGTTTGCTAATGTTTAAAGTATGCAAGGCAGTGTTTAACCCTGGGAGCTAGATGGTATTCCGTTATTTGATGTGCTGTACCACATAGTGCCGAACTGGATGAAAATTCAAGCCAACACAGAAAATCCAACAACGAAAAAACAAAACAGTGCAAGACATGTTGTGTGTCAAATTTGCTATGAGAGAGCTAAAGAGAGAGAGATGAAACACCCAAGTTCCACAAATACATCAGGATCATGGCCCAAAGGGACCAAGCACTTAGTAAATGTCTCAGGCAGCAAAAACTAGAGGAGACAGAGCTGGAGGAAACCCCAGCATGGGACTTACCACTGACAGATAGCTGAAGTGGCTGATGTGAACAAGTTCGACAAATGGCTAAGGACTGGGCTGAACTGACAGCACAGAGTCATTTATCATGGCAGCACAGAGCCTTGAGGACCAGAGCAATGAGGCCCAGATCTACCATACCAGGCAGGATCCCAGCGCAGGCAGCGCAAAGAAGCTCCTGAAACAATCCAGCACCTAACAGCAAGGTCTAAGATACTAGCAGAAAAAGAATACATGGAGCATCATAATCAAGTAACCCTCAAAGCGTACAGAAACATCTGTGCAATATGACGTGGAGATGCATAGGTCAGAATGGGAAACACCTCCCAAGCTGGTGGAGAATGAAACAGCTAAGATTCTATGGAACTTCCAGATACAGATACATGTGATCACGGAGAAGCAGCAGAGATTATTTAATTTGGCCATCAACAATGAAAACAATATCAGGGAAGTGATAATAAGGAGAAACCCTTGAAAGTGAAGGCAACAATAGCTCTTGAAAGAAATGAACAACTACCATAGAAAGAGGGGGTGGGTGAGAGAAAAGCTAGCAATATTTCACTTTTTATATGATATCAGAATGTACTTGAAATTCACTGAATGTTACATTTTAGCTTAATTGAACATCTACAACTGTTACTTCATGCATAATATGATGTTTTTCAATAAGGTGATCAAGGTGAATAAGGTGAAGAAGTGTCCAAACCATGAATTAGCCACTAAGACCCTGATTTACAAAGATCCCAAGTAGCCAATGTAAATTTGTGTGTGCCGCAAATAAAATGTGCCTGTTGTGCTTCCATGATTTGCAGGTAATCTAGATTGTTTGCGCTACCGACAAACAAATAGCCTTATATTTTTAAATGAGGATTTAGCATGTGCAAATGATTCAGTGTATTTTATTCCAAAGTTCAGTCATCCATTCCCACCCGCAAGCTGCAACTGTTTATGTGCATATGACCCGGTTTACGCCTGCCTTTCAGAGGCACTAAATACTGTATAGGCACAAAAATAGTCGGTGCAAATAGTTCCACGTTTAGTAAACTATCTGTGAAGAGTTGATTTATTTGCATCTACTCCTCCCAGTATTTTGCGTGTTCTGTCAGAAATGCCTGGATCGCACATTCATTCAAGGCAAAACGGATTGCAGTGCTACAGTATTTTGTCAGTTTTATCAGGCACATAGCTTAGTAAGTCAGTTGCAGCATGTTTTTGTTATCAAGTTCCGATGTGTTTACAGAGGTGCAAACTTTTGATAAATCAGGACCTAAATGTTAAATGTCTTTATTATAATGTTTACATAAATCATGATGAGTTATTAAGACATTGATGTTTGTGTTGCTTTATGCCACATTACATGATTCTATTCAAATTCCCTATATCCTGATATATTTGTGTAGAATGGACTTTTTAAATTTTCTGTACATTTTGAAAAGTTGACAAAATGTTTTTAATAAAGGTAAATATATCGCTAATGTTTAGTGAATAGTTTTTCTTTGTTGTATCAGAAAGCCCATGAAAAAAGTGACCATGGCAAGTCCTTGCCAATGCCAAACAGCTTATTCTGTTATTCTACAGGACGGAGGTCAATAAATCTGCAAGGACTCTGTCCCTTTATTTTATTCTACTAGTGAGTACCACACTTCAAATCCAGTGAACTTGGTTTATACTGTTGAGTGAGTGAACTTTAACAGAGCAAACCAAGCTGTGAGTAGCTGTTGTGAGTGTGTGTTCCCGTTACTTTGGTTATATAAAAAATCTGGCAGGAGCACTAGGCAGAGGCTAACACTAGTAAGCTGCTCTGGGACATGGAATTGCTCCAGAGCAGCCAGTTCAACAACATGTTGGCAATAATTTCATGGTTTCTAGGACACGGCAGCCGACATACAATTATTTGACCAGTTCCACGAATGTCCACGTAATTTTTATTTCAGCCTTAAATTCCTGTTTGAATGGATTGAGTCAGTCACATGTTATTACTGGAAAGGAACATACAATTTATAGAGAAAATAGTAATCTTTGTTCCCTTTTGTCCACATTGTTGATATTTGGGACAGCTTTAGTTTGAATGGTTTCTTTCCCTTAAGCCTTCGCTGTTAAGTAAATATTTAGCTACACATGTACTACAAAAACTTGAATGAAAAACCACAAAAAAGTGTTGCAGTAAAATCGGACTTTGTTGCAACCTTCCTACTGTAAATGCCTGCATGATTTTTACAGTTAACTAAAACCAAACACGCCTTTTTGTTTAGTACATTGGTTACATTTGACTTATTGAGAACTATGATTGTCAAATTATTCATGAAACCACTCAACAAAACATTCATCATGTTGAATTGAAAGCCATTATAGCTAGCTCCACATTGTCAATGGTGTTTTATTTTGAGAACTGCCTATACAGAAAGTATAAACTAAAAAAGAGAGAGAGGAAGAAAGAGATGAAAGGTGGAAACAAACAGCACTAAAAGGGGTCATTTGCGCTCCTCACTAATACACAATACAGAAATTTTAATGTGGCTGAGATTAGGATCTGATTTGTAAATGAAAACTTGCTGTTGGTCACATGCAAGCTGCAGAAGAAACAAGCTCATCCAAACTTTTGTCTGTAAGTGCACTTCCCAGAGAAAGTGAAGAAAAATGAGCTTAAACCCTAACCCCTTGGATATTAGAAATGAAATACATGTATACCTTTATCACACCTTGTCAGAGTTGAATGAAGTGGTTTTGGTATCAAAAAGCTCCCTGGAATTACCTGCTAAGTTATCCCAGAAAGGCAGATGTCTGATCGCAGAGCTGCAACCCAGTGTGAAGGAAACAGGGCAACAGTTCTGAATGGCTGCGATGATATTGCCTCAGTGATGCATTGGATTTTTTTAATCAAACATCACTTTGTCCACCTTGACATCAAGCAGATATCCTGGCAAATGGCACTGACACTCAAAAGTATTTTTAAGACAGCCACAAAGGAGCCACAATCTTTTGGCTGAGAAGGTGTTGGGGACAAACTACAGCTGCTTTTGGAGGCCTGCAGCCTCAGATATTAAAATTTCCGTGATGGCAGCATAAGGGTCAAGACTTGTTTGAGATGACTGATGTTGCGGCCACAGAAAACAGTTATTACAAAACAAACAGCATGCAGAGCCCAAATGTTGAGAGGTGGACAAAGTTTTTTCCTCTATGTTTTTCTATCAAGAAAAATGCAGCCTGAAGAACCAAAAGCTGAGGCACTTGCTAAGAAAACTAGACTACAGTACAGAAACATTATCTATTTTTCCCAGGTGGCGTGCTGGCTGTCGTCACTTGACCATGCAGTATGTCTGTAACCATATTCAAGTTTATTTATATACAAATTTGCTTTTAGGAAAACATAAAAAGGTAAAAACATGGGTGTGTGTGAAAATTGTCAGCACTACATTCTCACAGATATATCATGAAAAACGGATGAAAGCCTCATGATAAAAGCAGGTTTTCAGAAGTGATCTAACAGGACGTCTAAAATTCTTGGCATTTCCGCCAAAAACAGTGTTGTCCTGATAGGAACAAGCTCTGTGATCTATAATTGGACTTTTACACTGGGCTTCACTGTTTCAAGTTATCTCATGAGTCGCTGCCTGTCCCCATTTTGTAATAAATTCTCTTGTATCTGATGATTAAGGACTTTAAAACACACTTGGTGGCACAAGTCTTGAGGCTTTGGCTGTTAGTTTCCCAGGTTTTCCAGCTGTGATTAATCAAAATGTATTTTGCAGCATTAAAGATGTATTAAAGAAAAATTTCTGAAAATCGTTCAGTTATTCATCATTCAGGGCTTTCCTGAGTCCTCTATTTGACATTGTCTGGGTCCATTCAACGCAAATCATAACTATGACTTTTTTCTGCATCTTTGGATAAACAAATGTTGGATTCATTTTGAAATATTAATAGTGATAAACTGTGAATGACATCAAATATGACTGAAGTTATGAGTTTTTTTCCCTTTATACGCACATCTCGAGAAAACAAGATAAATTATCCTGTTGAAATAAGACAAAAACGTTAAAAAGAAACATGCAAGCTCTTGGCTTGTGTAGAGCAGACCATTCCACCAGAAGTGTAAGTCTCAGTGATGTTACAACCTCTGGAATATCCAGCGTGGTGAGGTTTTTGGGATTCCATAGAGACCAGTAGCTGCTCATCAATGGCTTTTTAACATCTCCCAGTACAATGCAAATTTCTCAACAGTGCAATGATATTGCTCTAGTTTGGAGGAAATATCCAGTGTTTTTATTTCTTTCACAGGACATTACACTAGTTCACACTTTGCAGTAAGATCCTTCCTTTCCTGATCCTGCGTGGAAACTGTGACTTGCTTAATGACGTGGAACAAACACCTTCAGTCGTTTCCCTTTAATTAAGTTCTCCTGGGAAACTAATTATCAAACCTGTCTAAGATTACTTTGGATGATCTAAACAAAGAAATAAAAGATGAGCAAAATCTGCAGGAAAATGAACATTAAAATATTAACATAAATCCTATATCTATAAAATAAATATACAGTATATCAAAGTTGAAATTAGATCAGTCACATAATAAAAACTGAGTGCATTCATAGATTTAAGGACCAGGTGGTCCAGTTTATTTTTAAATACAAGACTTCAATTTTTCCCCTCAGAATTGGAATAGTTGTAGTTAAAGAAAGCAAATAAAAAGCATATCTACTATAGAAGGGTAAACTTCCACAGATTTGAGGCTGCTGCTGCTAAAGAGCGATTGCATTTGTTGTTTTTTTAAAATTTGGATCTTGAAATGTCAACCAGAAACTGGTTGGTCGATCGCAGTGCTTTTGTGGGACTGCAGATGCTGATAAGATCTTTTAAATAAGACACAATCAGTCCATTAAAAACTAAAGTAAGCTGTAAATTCCTGAAATTGGTCTGAAAATTTGCAGCCAAGAAAGGGATGCCAAGACTGTAGTAATATTTTTTTTTAACCCAGTCAAAAGAGAAGGTTGCTCATCCATGCCAACACACAACATTACAGTCGTCTAGAGGTGATAAAAGCATAAAATCTTTTCCAAAAAGGTAAGAATTCACCACAGAGATCACTCTAAATCTGAGGAAGCTTGATTTGACAACTCAACTGTTTCAAGGCTATCATGCATCGCATCAAATGAGCACTTTCCTGCTCCTATTGATTAAAACCTCCTCCGGGTGCATAAATTGAAGTGTGTGGTGTCATTCTGCCAAGATCTAAATTGGCTTCTTTTTCAAACATCAGTTTTTCCAGGACTGGCTGCATCAATGTATTGATGAAAAGAGCCTCTCATGCAAACCAAAGTCTACTCAGATAAGTCTTTACATTAAGCACAAACGTGCATGTGTCTGCAATCAAGAGATGAGATAAACGAGATCTGCAAGAGACGTGCAAGATAAAAATCTTTCCTACATGACGATACCTGCTAGTACTTACTGTAGCGGTAACCTGCATTTGTCAGCTGATAGATGCAATCTAAGAATGCCAGTAAACACACAGATACAGAATTCGGATAGATTTTAAATCAATACGAATAAATCTCCTGTGTTTTACTAATCTGGACGAGGAAGTGTTTCTCATACAAGCTTCTGGGTGTCATGTTGGCACTCAGCTGTATCAGCTATTAAAACCCAGAATAGCTGAACTGAGGATTAACCTGTTGTGTGTGATTAGTTCATAATAACTGGTTTCTGCAGGTTCCCGTTCATTTGGATCATAGTCATACTAAGTGCTTAAAGAGAAGCAACTGAATTTGTTGAGCCACAGTGACTATCAATGAGCAAAAACCCAAGAGAAGTTCAAAAAGCTGGGACTTTGCCTCGTTTCTTGGTTTTTAAGTCGCTATTCACATTCTAAATGTGTAGAATAGAGACTTTCTTCTATTTTATACAGAAGGTGTATAATGGTGAATAAAGTATTGAATACCATAAAATAAAGAATAGAAAACCATACTTTATTCACCATCCAATATTACACATTTCAATTCAATCAGTGCAGCTTTATTGGTATAATGCCAATTCATGACATTGTCCTCTCAAGGCACTTCAAAGACAATCAGCTTCAAGTGGTGTTTATGTTTTACAACCCAGATTCCAGATAAGTTGGGACATTGTTTTCAAACTGAAACCTTCAAATCACACAAATCATTATTCTTTCCATGACAATTGTATGCACAAAATGAGCTCAAGTTAAATGTGATGCTTGCAACAGGTCTCAAAATAGTTAGCATGGGGGCATGTTCGTACCTTTTCTTTTCAGAGCAGTTTGAAAATGTCGGGGCATTGAGGTTACAAGTCCATAACATTTAGCGCTGAGGACACGAGAACCATGACAAACTCCTGGTGTTTTTATGTTGGAATTTGGTCCATTCTCACCTCATTTACTGCAGATTTCCAGCTTTGCCATGGTAAAATACATAAGACTTTCGCTGAAATGGATGCCATCGGGAGGGGAGGCTATGTTGCTCTAATCTTTATATACTTTCCAGCGTTCAAAGTTCAGTTTAAAACATGCAAGCTGTCCATATCATTTGCACATACATGCACTCCAATACCATCAGAGATGCAAGCTTTTGGAACTTAATGCTAACAAGATACTGGAAGGTCTCCCTCCTCTTTAACCCTGAGGACACGGCGTCCAATCACAAACTGGAATTTCCAATTTGGACTTTACTGAAAACTTCCCCATTCTGAAGAAATCTATTTCATATGATCTGCAGATGGGTTTGTACTAACCCGCAGTGGTTTCTGGAAGTGTCCTGGCCCAATTTAGAAATGTCAGTGACACAATCCTGCTGAGTGATGGAGTGTTGCATGAGTGCCTAAATGGGCATGGGCCATGGGCATCCAATGCAGGTCTTCTGTCATTTTGGAGCAAAAATATAATTTCTTCTTTGATAGATAAATAAATAATAAATACCAGAAGATCATGCTTTCCAGTCAAAACTGTGACATTGTTTAACTAATTTTTTTTTCAAGATAATAGCAATAACAATGAACTTGCAAAAAACTTAAATATGTAGATTAAGAGATATTGTTCTGTTTTATAACGTACTTTTCTTTACCATTCAAAATTGTAGATTTAAATTCAATTCAGCTCTATTTTTATAGCACCAGTTCACAACAGTGTCATCTCAAGGCACTTTACAGACATGTCTTAACAGACCAATCTGTTGTCATCATTGAGTATTTCTATAAGCCAATTACTGTTATAACAAGTGGATTAGCCCAACTAATGCATATGGTAAACTTTTACATGTGCCTTGTGTCTCTCCATTACTCTTAGGACATTTACACGACAACCCTAAGAGAGCAAGACATGGTGGATCTTCCTCTTCTTTCAGCGCTGCTATATTTTATCAAGTTATTTGGTCTCTTAAAAGAAAACTTTATCATCATTCAGCATCTATGATGCCATCAAAGACATTTTTTCCCACTTGAATAAGGATTTAGTAGGAGTTAGTGAGGTGCATCATTGTATCTAAGTTTTCCCTGTCAAATGAAGGACGGGCATGGTTCTACATCATTGTCACATATTTTACAAAGTCGTATCAATGCAGTTTTTTTCAAACCCACAAAGGGGGGGAAATGCTAATTTGGTAGCAGCATTGTCGTGTAAACAAATAAGGGCATGTATGAACAAAGCCTGAGGAAGACTGACCTTTAACCCATGGATTAAACCACCGATGTTACCATCAATCACATCTTCACTGGCTGTCTGTTGTATGCATTCAAACTGGTGGGTATGGCCAGTATCTGTTGCAGTTTACTCACCATTAATTACTCACCATTAGTTTCTCCATTCCCTTTCACTTGACAGGGATGAAAACAGGAGACACAGAAAATTAGTGCAGAATTTCTCTGGGTCAGTTGTAGTGACCTATTTTATCCAGTGTGATGGGAAAGAGTGGGAGTAAGGAGATGCCTGGAAAATGAGTCGAGTGGCAGGTGTTTGTTTAACAGCACATTTCTTAAATAGGAAAGCAGACACCATCTGGACCTGTGGCTTTGTTGACACTGATTTGCCAAAGGATCTTGTTGACAGATTTAGTCAATCTTTAGCCTGACACAATTAGCTGCACTTTTAATAATCAAACAGAAAAAATATCTTAATCAACACTGAAAATCATCAAACAGTTATTTCTACTGACAGTAAAACAAAGATAAATCAAGTCTTTATTATGATTGTTATTATTTTTTTATTATAACTTTTATCTAAAAAGTCTGTCAAAGCTGTATTTTGATGTTATAACTGTTTTTGTAATGCAATATTAATTCAGTTATTTCCTAAAATGCACTATACCTTTATTTCCTCCACAGTTTAACAACCAAACAACTACTTTTGTGTTATTCAAAAATACAAAACAGATTCAAATCACAAAAGTCTTATTCAAAAATACATTTACATTTTGATCTGGTGAAAAATAATATTGTTGAATAAAAAATGATGAAAAGATAAAGTGCAAATGGACTCCATCATGATGACACCTGTTGGGCATGCTGGAAGATGGAAAAGCGCACTGTCATGGATGTGACTGGGTGGAGCAGATTTATGCTTTATTTGCATGTAACCTGGAAAAAGTTTTGCTTTCCTGATGTACCCATGAAGCTAATACAATGACACGAATGCTTATGCATACTGTAATAAAAGCATCAGTGGAAGCAGGACATCGGTGTGCACATGTTATTTTAATTCATTCTGAGAATCTTTAGCAGTTAATGTAACAAAAGTCTGCCACATTTCTGACAAACAGGAAAGATGAACGTAAGACTAACTTCTTACGTTTGTCAAACTCTAAAGTCATGATTTTAATACACAATATTTCAATTTAGCTACATCTTTCTTTAGTATTTCCAGAAAGGATTAAAGATAATGTAGCAGAGGATGTACACGTCAAATAGCAGCGAGTGAGCTCCCTATTTCCAAAAGAACTGGCAGAACTTTGAACATGTTTATAAATCTGTACCTTTAAATGCTACAGGTTTTTTTTTCACTCATTTACTGATCAGATACTGCTAAATGTGTGTAGCTGCTTTAGTTTTATTGAAAATAAACCATGTCAATAACTAACCAGATGAATAAATTAAATATATAATCAACTAGTATTGATTAAACATGAAGGCTGAAAAAGGGAATCTAGGTTCTTTAGCCAAGAGGACTTTGCAGTAGTGGAAAAAACTAAACAAAATGGTAGAAATATCTCAGGTAAAAATAATCACAATCAGACCATAAAAAATAATGAAAATCAACCCCAAAAATCTGCTATCAACATTATGATTTTCTAGACAGGCTAATGTTTTCTTGTCTGATCATGGGGATTCAGCTTCCCCTTTCTGCCCTTTGGTTAAGAGAACAAGACAGTTAAAGTTTGCATAAATGACTTATTATTTTTTCAGTTGAATTTCTGCTTGTTTTGAAGACAAACAGTTGCTGTCAATTGCTGTAATGAGCATTGATGAAAACTGAAAATCTGATGATATGATGTAGAAAAACAAGCAATTCGGCTGCAGATGAGACAAAACAAAATTTCCTACAGAATGCTAAAGTAATTTACTTAAGTTTCAAGTACAGTAATTGCCTGACATACGAGTGTAAATAGCATAAAGTAGAAACATTAAAAGGTCTGAGTAATTTAATGAGTGACCACTTCACATCTTGGCCTAAATAAGCAGATCCAAAAGTAAAATTCAGACTTCTTCTTCAAGTAGCTACAGATCTCTGTGTTGCTGAGTGTATAGTCTAGACTTACCCTTGTTTAGGTGACTTTTTAGAGGATTGTACATTATTTAGAGGATAAAAACCTGAAATTTATGTGTCCCAGAAGCAAAGGTTGTGAAGGGAGATTTCTCAGCTTTGGGATGTAACTGGGCAACGAAAGCTCCAGAAATGTACATGCCAAATGTCACTGTGCCATCAAAAGAGACAGAAACGCAGAGTTATGAGGTGGGAAAGTTGTATAAAATAAGAGCCGTTGTCATCCACTTGGATTAACGGGTTCGTAATTTCTGAGGTTTTGACATGTTCAGTTTTATTTAACCTTTAAAGGAGCTATACCTGATATTATTCAAGTATAGCTTTATATATTATAATCATTCTAATAAAAATGGTTTCTACATGGTGGTAAAATGTGATACCACTTTATGTGGTAAAAGGTGGAAGTCCTTTAAAATAAATGACTTATTGATTGCCTTATGTACGAGTCCAGGCAATTTTAGTTAGAGAAAGCGGCTTTAGCTTTGCCGTGACGCTCTTTCTCTGCCAATGGCGTTAGCTTCCGTAACTTCCAGATTCTGATCGGCCAGTAAGAGCGTTCCCCTTGGAATCCGGAAGTTATGAAGGTTAACTCCATTGGCGGAGAAAGAGCGTTACGCCAAAGCTAAAAATTAGCCGCTATTGCTAACTAAAATATAATGGCCTCGTACATATGGGCAATCAATGAGTCATTCATTTTATGGCCTTAAAAGGGGTAAGTCCGATTTCCGCCACTTACCACATAATATACCATTTTTCTTAGAATGATTAAAATAATATCAGGTATAGCTCCTTTAGTATAGGTACTTACAATGACAAAAGCAGTCTCTTGTGATGACAGTGGCACTATAAATATCATAATGGTCCTTATTTATTATGGTGGTGGTCAGTTTTATTTTTTAATTCATTTAATTTATTAAAAGTGTAGGAACATTTTTAATTCAATAGCAGCTTTGCTATTTCGTTAAGATTACAAGATCATTTAACAGTAATTTGGTGATATCATTGCTAATACTGATCTGTATCTGTTTTGTAAACAGTATTTTATGCAAAGGCCTGAAAGTGGCCGATTTTAATCGAATGAAACATTAACATCCCATATACATAATCATATTTCATATTTCATTACATTTAAGTAAAGTGGTTTTAATGTGGCAAAACTGAAATCTTCACTGTTTTTAAAAGAAGTGTGTACTTGAAGAAATTAAACTGCAGTTTACCAGGTTAAAATCCTTAAAATTCCCTGAATGTTTTGTAGTTTTAAGCAGGGTTGAAGTACCTTTAAAAAATGAGTGCTCATAAAAGTTGAAAACATTTAATAACAGTTCTATGAATGTGAAAACGTTAAGAGGCTAGTAAATGAACCGATGCTGGGGGTTAGTAATGAGAATTTAACTGGAAATAAAGAAAGCTGCACTGGCAAATATGAAAGTCTTCTTTTTTTGTTAGGTGTACAGAGGGTATGTGTGGGGCCAGGCAGAATGGCCACATTTTCTGTGCAGTTTTTGTATTAAGTTATGTGATTGGTGGCTTTGTTCGATGATGCCACATCTAATCTATAAAACCAGGATTTTAAAAGGGCAAAACCACAAATTCAGGAAATGCTTTACACAGCCAGTTTCTGTCACACTGAAAGATCTAGTTGGATAGTTCATACTTCGAAGATCATGCTTTTATTCAATGGTCATGGAGTTTGTTTCTGTTCATTTATGAATAATACATAGCCCAAGGTAACTGGTGCCATATAAACACTGCCAATGGAGCTTTACCTCATTCTGCAGAATTTTGAACCATTAGTGAGGAGAACAGAGGAGTTTGAACTGTAAGCCCTGCCCCTAACTATTTTTCCCAGTGATAAACTGCTATGTTCTCTTAGCCAGTTTCTTGTCCAAATTCAGTCCAAGGCACATGAGCTTTGTTCCTTCTTTAATCCCTTTTGCACTTAAAGTCTCTCTTCTCCTCAGTTTTGATCCTCTTTGGCCATTTTGCTGTGTATGACGGCCAGTGAAGGTATCCCAGCTTTTTCATCAGTAACAATGCTTTTCTGTTTACAAGATCTGTAACAGGGAGAGACAGCCTTATTGCTTTACAACGCCCCTCATTTACAATTAGCAGAGACAGCTCATCACAAAAGTTTAGATGCTATCTAGCATTAGCAGCTTTCACCAACTAAAAAGGCCTTGACCCATATGTCAAATCAATGAGTAATTTATTTCTATAAAATGACCCCATTTAACACATCATATGTTGTGTAAAAAGCTTTTTTTTAGAAGATAAAAATATCAGGTATAGTCACTTTCACAAATGACTTGTCTTTTTAATCATTACTCAATACTTACTCTATGAAAGATTTATTTTAAAACCCTATCAATTTAAAGCAAGATTATGGAGCAAGTTCTATGACAGCACAATCAAAGTAATGAAATATGAAATAACTGTACCACGAGACTGTCATCATTAGGCATGATAAAGAAGTCCCGTTTATCTCATAAAGATTTGGACTGTCACTGCTAAGAGCTGTTAACTGACTACAGAACAGTCTGATCAGTCTCACCACAGATACAGTTGGCACATCCACACATCTGCTCTTGTAGTTAAAACATCAGGCTGCATACAGAAGCCCAGCTTACCGGTTTGGTGTGGAAAGTTTTCCAACTTGTATTACGATAAAAAGACAGAAACAGAATATGTTAACTAACCTCTTTACAATATTTTGCACTTAATTGTGCTTTTCATCATTAAAACAAGAAGATAGTGGTAAAGGGGGAAAAAAGGCACCCCAAAATAAAGATGAGATGTCATTTTTGTGAACTGGCACCCTACAAATAAAGCTGAATTTAACTGAATTGAATGATTTTCAATTTTGTTTTTTCAATTTCTCTTATCACAACCATTCATTTGTATTTAACCTCATATTTTATTATTAATGTTATTATTGAATACAGATGTCTAGTATTATGCAATGATGATTTTATTATTGTAATTATTACTATTATAGATCCATAGATCTTTTGACATTGCAGAATAGTATGAAACATACCTGAGGTGTGTAGAAATGGGGTTGGGATTAAATAACAATGGCCTCTCCCCAGTCCCTTTGAACAAAGATGCTTTTCTTATTCCTTTAATTTTGTTTTTCTGCTCTAAATTTATCCTCATGTCTAAATAAAACTTTCAATTCATTGCAATCTTTCATTTAATCTTTTGGTCAAGAAACAGTAGGCTATTCAACAAATTAGGAATGAGGAAGTAGGCTTTTATCATAGGAAAAAAAACAGACTCCTGAAGAAGCAACACCTATAAAGGTCCACTTCAAGTTCTGCATGAACCCCTACAGGAGCTTATCATATTGTGTTTTGTTTTTAATTGTAGTAACAAACAATAAACAAGAATGCAGATTATTTTTATTTATACAGTGTTAGAAATATTATAGTTTACCACTTTCATATTTTAATCAGCTGCTCCAAAATATCCACACAACCATATCAACACACCAGACCTGTTGACTGATCGATCAGATTAATTTTCATTATTGTAAAGGTGCACGTGTGTGTTTCCATGGCTACCAAATGATTAAATTGTTGGTCTCTAATGGATTTACAGCTATTAAGATCATTTTGTTGACAATATGCAACCAGGGGATGGATTTCATCATACCCTGGCATTTGAAAGCTTACCACAATAACATATCAAAGATAATGAAAGGGTGCATTTAGTGTGATGCATTCTGTCTTCACAGATAAACCAACACAGAGTCAAACAGGCAGCTTTCACAGCAGTAAAAATCTACTGAAAAAAAAGAGATGCAAGGAATCAAATGGGTTCAAGGTAGAAACTGGTTGAAAATTTAAAGTGGCAGAAAGTAATACAAAGATAACTTTTATCTGTACATATAAAAAGCACGATCATTCATTTAAATACTTTCACACACATATAAGTGTAACAGGCATTGTATGATGGGAAAAAAAGGTAAGATGAGCTAAAAGAACAGGAGGGTCAAGAACAGGTGACATTTAGGGAGGAGAACTTGAAGAAAAGTGATGAGTTTGGAATGCATTTGAATCCTGCTGAGGTCTCTGAGCTCGTCAACACGAGCAGCAAGAGGGATTAGGAGGACCGGGGATTACTGGTAGATTGGCAAGATGCCATCTCTGTGTTTTATCATTATGAACATTAATCCAGAGCTAAAAAACCCTGTGCATCCACAAACAGGCAGGAAGCCATACACATTAACAGAAAATATTCTGGAAAGAGACATTAGTCTGATAATAGTGTGAAGTAAGTTTTAATTATAATTCATACCAGAACATATGTACATCCAGAGCAGCGGGTGAGACAACTGGGAAAAGTATGACTACATTTGAGATCTTTACAACTGAATTGACATAAATAAATCTAATGTTAAAGCAACATGTTCCTGACCTTAAAATTCTGACAGGCAGGTTAAATGTACTAAATGGAATAAATGTTTCAAACCTGAGAAAAGGCGACAGCTCATCACAGACATTTACCATATTCCTCAAAAAGAGAACTTAAAACTTGTGTGTAGAATATGCACAATATATACTCAGTGTAAACTGAGTATAGAAGGATTGTTAGATACAAATGCTTAAATAATGCAGTAATAACTTGCAGTAATACATTTCGTTTCCGCTCTAAGATTTTTTTAAATGAAGATCATATCACTTCCCAAAGGAAGAATTTTATCTAATAAGCAATGCTGGTATTTAGATTGACCGTGCATATATGTCATGGAATATTTCAAATAGATTTTGATATTAAAAAAGGTCACTTTTTGATAAAATAAATAACTTATTTTAAAAGGTGAAAAAAAAATGTAAAGTTTTTTTTCTGCATGGAGCTGCATGGTGGTTTGGTGGTTAGCACTGCTGCTCCACAGTAAGAAGGTTGCTGGTTTGAGCCCCGGAAGTAGTTGGAGCCAGATGAGGCTGCTGTTCAGGCTGAAACAGTGTTTGCATGAAAGAGTTTGCATGTCCTCCCCGTGTATGCATGGGTTCTCACCAGGTACTCCGGGATCCTCCCACTGTCCAAAATGCATGATAGGTTCAGTGGTCAGTCTAAATTCTCCATAGGAGTGAGTGTGTATGGTTCTCTGTCTCTTTGTGTTGGCCCTAAAATGAACTGGTGGTTTTTGTTGCCTTCCTAAGAAAGGTCAAATAAAGTATTTTTATAGGTTCATTCTTTATGTTTTACAGACAGCTGAAGATGAATATTCCCCCTGCTATCTGGCGTCCTGCAGAGGATGGTATCTCAGGTGTGTGACAAGGTCAAAGATCCCTCATCCCTGTTAATGCTCCTTGATGCCCGCCTCCCTAAGTCCATGGCCTTGTTCATCTATGTGTGGTATTTATTGCTTTCTGAGAAGATGACTCTGGCTTTCCCTCAATCCATGATAAGGTCCTTTGTTCAGCAGTGGTCCAATATTGTATGGCTAATTTTACATTTTGTTGTTCTGCTTTCTTTTTTACATCTTGTCTTTGATTTTTTATTGTTTTTGTCTATGTGGAGATAGTCAATTTTTAATTTCAGCATCATTAAAATATAGAACAGTCAATATAAATGAGTTCATATGCTCAGATGATGTGGAAATGTGTAGTGATTGAGTGACACTTTGGTGTGAAAGGTGATGAGAAGCATGTGACTTTACATGCACATTAAGGTGTGATCAATTAAACTGAAACATAAATTTTATATTAATGCATTGAAATGAAAAATACAAATAAAAATTAAGCAGACTGTAAATATCCAAGCACATTTTGTTAAGTGAAGTCAATGTTTATCTTCTACTTACTGTATTATTGGTAAGAAAGTCAAGGCAAAGCAGCAGGAAGATTAGACATATTCTTTTTCATAATTAATTCAAAGATCCTGGACACAGGTATGGATTTGCTGTGAGTTGCATGCATTGAGAAGAAAAATGAATATGTGTGTGGAGAAAGAAATCTACAGCGTTCTTTCAGCCTGAACAAAGGCCTGAAAATTTGTATTATTTCGTTATACACATTATTTATGCAAAAACCTTTGCCAACATCTGGTTGGAGAATGCTTCACTTCTTTTGTTTCAGTCCTTCATTCCACCAACTGCGACTTTTCAAGCACACTAGACAGTATTTCTGCTTTATTGAAGCATTAATGTGAATTCAAGTGGACACTTGTGACAATATGAAGCAGAGGGAAACATAAATCAGCATAAAACAACCAAATAGTTCCAAGTTTCACTCCACTTCCTGACTTTAAAAGATAAATTAATACAGTAACAATACCTTTTATCTGTTAAGCTGATGTGATAACTTGTTTGTTTTATCAACCAAGTATACTGATAAATGGAACATTAATCTTGAAACTGAACAGAAATCAGGTTCAGTATAATCTTTGAAGTAATCTTTATTTCTTAAAACAATACATAACTTTCTGACCAGTAAACCATGTGCTTCTGACTCAATTTAAATGACTCATTGACATTCACTATGTACATTCCTGGAGCTGACATTGCCACGCATTAACCCGAAGCAGAGAAACCGCACTTCACAAGTTTGTATACACATCTTATTATGCTTAATTCTTATTGGACATGTATAAATACACCTGTTTGCTCTCAAACAACTTTTCTAATTATATGCTGACTATTTAAAGCGCTTTGACACTACATGTCAGAGTCCCCCGTACATTCAGTATACAGTACTCAGAGCTTTTATTTTATCCCACTTATTCATAACCCGATAGATAAACAAATTGGGATGCAACGCAGGCTTCAGCGTCTTGCAGAAAGACACTTTGGGATATAGTCAGGGGAAACATGGAATCGATCCACTGGCTTTGGCAGACGACTCTTCCTCCTGAGTCACACCTGTCCATCCATCATCACAAAAAAACAAACAAAAGCTATTTTACAAAAGCTGATTGAAAGGCAGGTTAATTGTACAGCACATTTTTTGTTCATTCAATGCTTTACATAAAACATTAAAAGCATTTTAAAGTGTAATGAAAGCATTTAATATAGGAAAAAAATAAAAAAAATCTAAATTCAGAATGAAATCATTTTTAAAAATGCAGTTGTAATTATTTAGGCAGGCAGAGAAAAAACGTAAATGATATAACATATTCTTAATTCTGAGTTTGGTGTGTTTCCATCAGCACAGAGATTTAGGATGCTAATATATAAGCTAAATCAGCATATAAATAAATTAATTCCACCTGCCATGTGCAACAAGATATTTAAAAATAATTTCAGTTTTCTTTGAAATTTAAAAATAAAGATGATTGTAAGTTGTCCGAAAGCATATTTTCAATTCATATGGAGCAGCTTCATGTCAAAGTCTGGAGGGAAGATGCCCTTTTCCGGTACCATCTGTGGGAAGATGAAGTACAGCATGTTCTTCTGGATGCATTCCCAGCCATGCTCTGCATCTGAGTCATTACAATAGCTGGTATTCATTCTACAGGTTGGAGTCGATACCTTCACAGTTCACACTACTGATTTGGTGCAGCTGCTCTTACAGAATTTCTAAATTCAAACTCGGTAACAGATTTTTCTGAACTGCCATCTTACTCGTAGGAAGTAACAGAATCCTTCCTCTGAAGTCACATATTGAGACACTATATTTCCTCAGGGAAATAATGGGTCTACCTCATTTTAGTAGAAGCTGCTGTTTTGTTTGACTTTGGAAGAATTTGCAGGAGCAATTCATAGATAATGTCCAAAACCAAACCAGAAGAAAGTTACTATAGGAGAAACTACAGAGTACATTTATCATAAAGCCTATATAAACACTGTGTTAATCCTGCATATATTAAGAAAAGACACCAGAATTAAGACAGAAAAGGTTTGAATAGAAGATGTTTTAGGTCAACTCACACACCTGGAATCTTCCTGAAGCAAGACCATGCAATCAGTTTTTCTAGTATTTGAGCACACATGGTTCTTTTCAAGCAACCCCAAAGAATTATCAAACATTGACAAATTTGATTCACTTATGATTACTGTTTACCAGGGATGGTGCAATCTCATTGGTAGTGGGTTAGGGTTTTTGGCCTTTTATATTAGTACAAATATCTAAACATCTGAATGGTGTAGTTGTGAATGTTGTGTTTACAAATGCTGTTAAATCACATATGAACTTTAAGTTGAAGTTTGAATTCAAGTCAAAGCATAGATCAGCTGCAGGTAGGCTAATCATATCTTCTTTAAGTGGGTAAGTAAAGAAGGTTGTTGGACTCTAACTTATCTGCTGTCATGTTTGCCTTTCAATGCCATCTGTTTGTGCTGGTGTGGCATTAAGATAATCAGGCAAGGAAACCCTTGTGTTTTCTAGTGATTAATCTATAATGAATTTATAATCTCATCTAATCTAACAGGAAAATAAGCTGTCTTTTCTACATATATCATGATGGACATATTAATTCAAGCTCTGAAGATAACAGCATGGAAGAATAAACTGAAGCATGGTTGTACTTTTAAGAGATGAAGAATGTAAAGTCTTGAGCGTGCTGGAAAGTGTGTGTAAGCACCTGAGAGAATGCACAGTATGAGTACACAAGCTATTACTGTTAGAAGAGTTGTGTTAAGCTTTAAGTGTCACAATCCCTGCCTCTCAGTCCCCTCCTGCAACACTGCTGCAGTAGTTTTCACTCTCCCTCCCTCTGCTCCACTCTACCTGCCAGCCACGCCCACCTCATCAGTCCACTCTGCTCACCTGCCTCACAACTGCAGCTCATTGCAATCAGGCCTGCATATAAGCCACTCCAGCACCTTCACTCACTGCCAGATTGTTCCTCTGCAGCATGCGAGACGCTCCAGCGTTCAAGCCCTGTCTGATCTCCCGGTGCCGACCCTGCCTGTTCCTGACCAGCCATCCCCGCCTGCCTCCCGGTAAACTCACCTGCCTTCTGTCCTTGATCTTGTGCTCTGCCTCAGCGTCTCTGGTATCTGCCTGCTCGTATGGTTTTGACTCCTCCGCCTGGCCTCATCTCTTCTCCTGCCTACTCCCAAACGGTTCCTCAGTCTCCGCTGACTCC